>JAGDQP010059623.1:0-12346 GCA_022664845.1 Lepisma saccharinum | reverse complement strand
ACCAGAAATACTATAAAAATGATACATCAACTCAATATTATTTGTAAAAATGTATTAGAAACACGTTCCTTTCGGAATATTTACTTTAAAACACTGGAAAACTTTTAATATTGTACTTTCCCATAATTTGTAGCTGAGTTATTTCTCCTGTAAACATCCTTTATCTCAAATGCACTGACCCGAATATAGCTATAAAAATCCACAGACAATAACGTTAAATGCGTCATATAGCTAACTTCATGTGTATCTGTATGTATGCATATCTGTGTGTGTTTGAGTATGCTAAAAATTGTTATTTCTCTGTTTGGCTCTTCTGTATGTATGTATGTTTGCGTGAATTTTCCTTCCTCATCTATAACTATTGATCGGTAATGCACATCCTGGGAAGCAAGTGGTCAGAGGGAAGGAGTAATCTGTCTCCCCTAAGAGGACACGGAAAATCTTCATGTTCAATCAACACGAGATGAGGGAGCTCTATTGCCTGAGTTAAGTATAGATTATGATTCCGTACTGGAGCGACACATGTATCTTATCACGAATTCTCTGTTTCTGAAGGGAGAGAATAGGAGGGAGAGGCAATCCTCCGTTTAAAACAACGTTATGTATAAATATCAAACTCTTCTACTTTAGATAAGGGGAGGTGTGGGGCAAGTAATACAGAGGGGTAGAGAAAGAGAGCTTTTTTTAACTTTTTTTCCTCTGAGAGATGACAAAAGAACGTATCGATCTGGTCATATGAATGCTTCTGTTGCACGACTCATGGAGAAATGGAGAGAATCCCTGGTCCGGTTCTGAATATTGGTATGTACGTTGTTTTCGCTATAATGTATTAGAAATTCAATACTTTTTACATATTTGGACTAAGAATCTGTGTAATTCATTGAGAATTGGATAAGATAAAGATAAAATGAATTGTATGGGCGGTAACAGCACTATGACTTATCCCCGTCCCGTTTGAGAATTGGAAGAAGTCTCCATAATCTAAGCAGAGTAATGGCTTCATTTACTAATTATCGGGAAGTCGTATAATGCAAGAGCATCTGTATAAGGGGAAATATTAAGACAATTCAATAATAATTGAGAATAATAGTAAAATTATTACATGAAAATTGTGGTAAATGAATAATGTGGTATGTATTTAATAATAATTGCTGTGTAATTTGAGGGTTTTACTGTATATAGCTTAAATTAGTGTATTGAAATCGCGGGAGCTCTAAAATTAGCGCACTTATTTTGGCATCACCCTGTATATATTCCTAATTAATGTCGACTAATGCTACTTATAATATAGCATTTTATCCCTGTCCACTGGTCCAGCTGATTGAAGATTGATTGACGTAATCTTTCCTACCTGTTGTGTGAGTATGTTTTGTCTCGCGGCTCTCTCCCCCCCCCCCACGTCTTCGCTCAAGGCCTTTTAATTCGCACTCGCTCCAAACCGTGCCTTTCTGACCAACAGCCAAAGATAAGAATACAGACATACACTGTACAGAGTACACACAGCTCGACCGTTTGATTATGTGGCAGCCTTTCATGACAGTAGTAAGAAAGTAGCAGACGACGTTAGTGCCAATTTTTGCACACAAATACGCTAAAACAAGGATAATTTCATTGTTGAACAAACATGCAATATACTCGGAATGCTTCCTACTATCGTTCCTGAAAGTTAACTGCTAAATTATAGTTGTTGGATTTAAAATATTGAAGAAAATTTAGTCTCAGCCATTCTGAGCGACGAATTTGCAACTATTACGACACCTGGTGGATGTTACCGTAAACTCACACTATGAACTTTATAATCGATTTAACGCATAAAATTTCTGTAATTTCAAAGATTTTGTTGGTTACAATGCATACTTGAAACTACAATCTACATTTGTGTGAATTCTCAAGTTTGTGTAGCCAGTAGTTTTCGTGTATGTGTGTGCAAAACTTTTCCCTATTCTAATACATTGCTTATATTCACCCTCAAGGTACTTGTTTTTGGAATTTCTTAGTACAACGAAGCACGTATTATGTTGTTGTGGCCCATGTGAAAGCGTCTTGTGTCTTGCTAAACAACATTCTCCTAAATTACTATATGAAGTACAGAACAAGGATCAGATTTTCATACCGACTTTCGGTAAGCATTTTTTGTACCGATAATTATCGATATAACGCAAAAGGCGAAATACCAAATACGGAATACCGAACAATATTGAAACACCGAAATTCTGATCGATAGTGAAAATGAATTCCGAATGTTACCGTAAAACGGAATGATATCGAGCGATATCGAAGTGCTCAGGGAGGTATATATTTAGGGGGGATCCGGAACGCCAAAAATTCCGGTGTGTAAAATTATGTACCTGGTTATCTATACTTAAGGCTCATTGCATTCGCAGACCTACGTTGGAGTTGGACCGCTCCCAAGAGCCATAGACTCTTTATGAGATGAATTTCAATATGCATAACTTGCAGTACTGAATGGTGCCGAACGATATTGAAATACCAAAGCTGAAAAATAGTTAACAATTGGGAATAACAAATGAAACGTGACTGCTGTGAAATTGTAAAATGAATGTTATGGGCGGTAGCAGTACTATAGCTTACTCCCTTTTCGAGTGACTAGAAATCGTAAGCGTTGAATTTCGAATTGATTTATCTGCAAAAAGATTTTATGTCAAGGAAGTTTTACCTGAAAACCTCGCATAATAATTGTACTGTACACTTGCTTTGGCAAAAAAAAACAAAAAACAATGCAGTGATTACTTTACATATACTTCATTACAGCTCTGTTGTTATTAATATTACATTAAATTAGTCGATTGCTATTTATTGCAAGTTGCAGCGTTATGACACCACTGTTCCGGCAAAAATTACCCCTGGACAAATTTACCTCGGACAAACTCTTCTTTGTCAGTGCATTCATAGTACAACATGATCAATATCCCCCTTAAAAGTACAAACTTTCAAAATGATTAAAACCCTGGAAGATGCTGTTTCAGTCAATGATCTTTTCTTACGTATTGAGGTTGAACTGTTTTTTACAAAAAGTTTCGAATTTTCATCTTAATCTTCAGACAGTAAGGAGGTTTATTGGATATATGGGAACATATTTAAGTTTTCTCGTGTGATACTTCAGCCAGACCACTCCTGTAGTTGGTGTCATCTCCAAATGTTCCAGAACACCCCAACCTGAAAATTTTACGGTCAAACATCTATAGAAACCCTTCTAAACTCCGCTTACACCATTCAAATTCTGGTTTTACACCACCTAAACTGAAAATCTTTGCGGAATCCCTGCTACAGAAGCATCAGTTGATTATTCTCAGTATAACTTCAGAAAAAAAATGCTATTTCAACACTGCAAAATTTTCTGAAACATTCCTGGAAAAGGCTAGACATCCTATCTGCCTGGACATTTCCAGTAACTTGAATAAAAAAAAACATCATTAATTATTTTAGGATACTGGAATTTAAAAGAAAATATATTTGAACAAAAGTCTTCCAGCTATTTCTTCGGCATACCTTTTGTCTTTGCAGACTTCAAAGTGTGATCATTACCCTGTATTTGTAAGTCAAGAGGCAGCGTGTTTATAGCGTGTCCCAAGTAATGGTCTTTGACGCTGAACATCGTGCAACAAAGAAGCACACAGTTGAAGACAATAAGTTCATATAATGTAGGAAGTTGCAAAAAATGGCAACAGCGCCAGATGTCAAAACGAAGTAAAAATGAACATACGCGTGTAACGCCAAATGGATGGTAGTATTGAAGGTATATTTATGTGCGTCAAAATGATAGTAATTGGAACGGAAGTCAAATTAATAGGAAACTAAACAAAAATATTGTGCATTTAATTGGAGTATATTCCTTGATTTCGTAAAGTACAGCACCGATAACCATTATATACTCTAAACATAATACAGCTAGGTAACATTTGTTACCAAATATTCGTGTTTTAAAAGGACGCCAAATTGATAGAAATATATATATTGTTGACAAGAGGGAATGGATCTCATTTGAGGTAACTTCGACAAAGTACGCCACTGCCCGCAGCCAGACAGTCAAATATGCGAACAACCAGGAAGAGCATTCCTAAGAATCCTGGGCTCACAATAAATAGCGGCCGGTTAAACAGCATGGTCATCATTGGATTTTAATCGACAGACGTAGTGGGAGGTAATCGACAGCAGTCTTCGCTCTGGTCGTCGACCTGCCTGCAAACGTGACCTGTCGCCGGTCCATGCCAGGACCCGGCCATACCACGATAAAGCCAATTCATTGAGGTAATGATTGGGAGTCACTTTTGAGCACAACCAGCCAGCTGACTTGACGTTAACCAGCGACGTGAACTAGGGCACCGACCACGCCCACTTCGCGAAACTTACCGAAGCTTGCCGAGTGAGTAGTCGTCGAAGCCAAGGAGAGGGAGGGGCGAGAGCGCATACTCTCCTTGCGTCGGAGTGGAATTTTTAAAAAATGTTATTTAAATGAAACAAAATCCTATATCCTATGATATTTAATTATACAGTATTTTGACAATACATTTGAAATGAACCAAGACTGAATACCACCGGCATTTTTTTAACCTCTTAGGCATGAAGAAACTGCTGTCTGCATTTTTATTTTTCTGAGTTAACTGCTTGGCGGGCTGAGGGCTCCTTTTCCTATATTCTAGCGGGAGAACAGTCATTCGTTGTGTTGTTTGTTTCATGTTTTAGTGGAGTTTTATTTTCTGTTCGTATTTAGTAGAGCCGTGTTTTTGTGTTCGTATTTATAGTGGGTTGATGTATGAGTAAAGTCGATCCAAATGAACGAAATTAAACAGCATGTATGTTCAGAGTGTGGTGAGAACTATGACCATAACAAATCACTTAGGCGTCGTTTCGAAAGCATATCCGAATAAATTAAACGAAATCGCGCCTCCTTTAAAGATCCAGAAATCATTTGCTTATCGATGCCCAAATTGGGATAAACAATTCAATCACCTTGAAAATTTCACATATCACGAACGCAAGTTTCATGCAGAACAACCAATTAAGAAAAACAGTCCGTGGGTACAGTTTGGGTTCTTATTTTTACGGTAAGGCATCCTTAGAGGGTATACATGCCAATTTTTCATTCAATTTGTGAGGCATCTTTTTATTAAAGAAACTCTTTACCACTGCTGGGGTTCTTAAGTTTGCGCAATTATTTTTTTGTATGTTTAACACGTTGGTACTGGGTTCAGGATCCAACTGTGCCGTGTTCACAGGTTGGTTTGGTTAAGGGTGGTTTTTATGTTAGTTAAGACTACTCGGTCTTTGTGTTTGAGAATTATTGTGTTATTAGAATGTATTTTAATCAGCATTGTGTTGTTTTTGTGTTTAAATATGCAGTTTACATTTTGTTTGATCCGTTCAATTGTTATTAATATTCTGGGTGGGAGCGTGAGCTTCTAAGGATGGAGCCTACAATTTTTTGGTAAGGCATATTCTAAACCAGTCTTTCAGTGGGTCTGGCGGGAATCAAACCCGTAACCTGCTGTATAAAGTGTGAGCGTGCTAACCTCTTGGCTATTCCGAAATCCCACATTGTTTCTAGTCGGGTATGTAAAACGTGTTCGGGAAGTTTTTGATTTGTTCCAGTTTGGGTCTATATCCAGCCTCCTTTTCAGGAACCAGACCGGGCTGGGATTGAACCTGTGGCCATGAATATAAGAGGAGAGTGCACTAACCACTATGCCTGCCCAAGGCCTTCTTTAGGATGATTTCCAATTACTCGTTCAAATAAGGTGTGTGTGTGATTGTGTTTTTCTTTATATCTATATGACAAGTGAGTACACACGCCAGAAACAAATTATCTCATGTGCATGTAAGAGTATGCATACCTGTGTGGGCATAAATGTTATATGATAACATTTGTTGTTTATTTTCTTTACTTGCCTTGTTTCTTTTTTAAAAAAATGTGTGAAATTGGTGGTCGGTTCTTTCTGTTCTTCTTTTTTTCTTTTCAAAGATAGTTTTCTTATTAGCAAAAACCTTTGCTGTGTGCGTGGTATATTTCATTTTTGGACGTGGTCTAGTGGCCTACATATCAGAGAGAGTGTATAATTAGTGCTAGCCGTGCACTGGCAGGTTTGTGCCTGTAATGGCTATTGATTTTAGTCCTGGAGAACCTTGTGAGTTGGTTTAGCTCAATTGTCGTTTCCATTAATGTTTTGGAAAGGCTTCTCGTTTGGTACCTTTGTGGTTAGTGTCCGTGGTCTAGTTGGCAAGATTGCTAGTAATTAGTTGCCTTGCTTTAGTAATTAGTGCGTTGTTTAGAGCCTGTAGGGCTCGTGGTAGTTGTGCTGTGGGTGTTTGTTTCATTTGTTTAATTCATTCGTTCCCATAAAGCTTCGAAATTACTTTCGAAATCCACGACAGCGAAGAGAAACAGAGAAAACTCTTTTCGACCAGGAAGAAGAAAGTTATGCATAAGCAACGAATTACAAAACCAAGTTCAAGTGAAGTACTGGATATTGCAGTATCCTTACTGTTACACCATGAGTGAACCGAGGAAGAGTACATTGCAATGTAATGTTCTTTAGGTGCGTGTATGTGTGTGTTTTTTTTTGCTTGAAACTTGCGTTTTAAAACTGAAGCCTAAAGGTGATGTATATACATTTTATGGAGTGTTTCCTTTGGAACTTGCGTTTTAAAACTTTTTTTAAAAATATGATGTTTTGTGTAATTATATATATGGTGTTATGTATTCATCTGGAAACTCGTTAAAAAAGAGAGAGAAAGAGAGAAAAAAAGTTCAGTTGAAATGTGATGTGTATATTTGGAGTGTTTCGCATGATTGAACTTCACTACTTTTTATTTTAACTCGCTTCCTTCCACTTATCTGTATCTCATCTGGGAATTCAACGCAGCCTACGTTATAACCTCATCACATGGATTCTTCGGTATAAATAAGGTGTTTTTCGTTACAAATAAATATAAACTTTAAAAATTTTGTTGTTTTTCCGTAAACATTTGCCGCATTAATTTGTTCCGTGGCCATCCTTCGGCATACAGACGACTACTCACTCGGCGAGTTTCGGTAATTTTCGCGAAGGGGGCGTGGTCGGTGCCCTAGTTCACGTCGCTGGTTAACGTCAAGTAGCCAGCTGTACCTGAAGTCACCTGCTGCCGCCTTACCGCTGCCTAGAAAGAGCCCAGGGTTCAAGCCATGCTGCCGTACGCCAGACCTCTTTGGATTCTTAGGTGAGTGAGATCTATGGTTCGTTGGCTAGCGTATTTTAGAGATGGTGATGTCTCGTTGCCCGAATATCTTGGTTAAGACCTGTAACTGTATGGGTCAATAAAATCCCCTCTTGGTTTTGGACCAGTGTATATCATTTATGTATTCCTAGCATCTATCCGATACCTATGTTTACCATTAGCTACGTAACAAGCCCCCAAGGTACTTTCCAAGCATTTGCTGCCCCTTAGGGTAAGGATTACCTCGGTCATACCAGACAAGTGCCGGGATGGTACCACGACTTTCAAGGTAGGAGTTCTTGAAGTCATCATGGTGAAGCGCCAGGTAATTTTTTCTCCGTCCCAATCTTGGCCGAGGACTGGGTACTTTTTCCCCCCAAGACACCATGAAGTCATCATGGTGTAGGCTGGGTAATTTTTTCCGCCACATCCATTGTTTTGCATGACGTAGACGTCATGAACTTTCTCATTTCTTTCTACAAACGTTAGGATTTTTGTTTTGACCCACCCTCCACCCTGCGTAAAATTCTTTCGGCATGTTTTTAGTGTGTATTTTAGAAGGCAGTTTTTTCAGGATGTAAGTTGTAGATCGATTTCGGGTGGAGAATTTTCTCCCCAACCCGCCCTGTTAACTATGCTACAAGCTACAAGCTACTACAGGCAGCCCACCGGGTTTATTTTTGTGGCCCATTTCTTCATTATGGAACAACGTTCAGTCTATCACCCCCTCGTCCCAGAGGGCCAAACCTTGGCAAAACCACTGCCTTCTCAATGCATGTCGAGCAGTCTCTTTGGGGTAATGAGCTCGAAAACGGATGGTCTCTGTGAACTGGAAAATCCATGGATCGCCCCTGCGATCCGAAAGCTCAAATATGCACACTTTTGATAATGCATAACACGTCAGGGTACTTCACGGGTAGGGCATATCGTGTTAGAAAAATATTTAGTCAAATAAGTATTTTTGCCTGGAATTCTTTAACAGAATAGTTTTCTCGTTCATTTCATTTCGTTGTAATATTGGTTACACATCTTTAGTACAATAATGGATGGAAACTGCAAGTTTGATTATCGTATGCAATGCAGTACGTACAGTCATAAGCGATATGAAGCTTAGTTTTCTTTCAGTTGGCGCTGAGGTCAGCAAAGTCCCAAGTTTCCGTGCTGATACCACAAGGACGTTGCGTATCCGTTGGGAATATGCAATGTGGTTATATCACAACCGGGTTTCTTTCTTTAAAGTTCTTTCTCTGTCTTCATGAGATCGCTGTTTAGACCTCAATGTTTTCCATTGACTAGGGGCGGAGCGTTTTTCTCTTTAAAGTCTTTTCTGAAGCATGCATCATAGACAATTTAATGTATGGCCTTTAGGGAACTTTTGCCTCAGGCCGCATGAATCAGATTCATGCCCATAAATTTTCTTCAATATACCAATTTCGGTTCAGAACTTTTTCGGCAATGTTCTTTTCGAAATTAGTGGACCTTTGTTCTTCGAAATTTCGACCCCACCTATTTTTAAGATGTGTAGCATACTCGTTTGTTTTGGTTTCATTTTTAAATGTTCACGACATAAAGTTGCTTCCATTTATGTTACGTTCTATGGTTTATGCTATCGTATGACCGTGTGAGGGAAGTTTTGATTTATGTTTGAAGACACCCTATATCGAGTGAATGTTTTTGTTGTTGTTGTTTTTAGTATATGAGATTTTTGTCTCCCATTCTCCTTTGTGTTGCCCACTAGGGCTGGACAGTAACTGAAGGTGGATTCCAGTTTTTCGTGACAGACTAGTGGTGCGGTTGGAGCATGCGGCTCACCATAGCTTGAACCAGATTCAAGTGGCGGGGACGATGGATCTTTTTGCGGAACGGCGTAAGCCTTCGTGCGGCGATCATCGGTTGTTTTTGTGTTTTATTTGTTCCAAGCCAGTTCTTGTAGCGAATATTCGTGTGTATGGGAGAGCGATTTTTTGTGTTTTCGGCGGACAAGTTGAGCACGTCAGCGTCGTCACGCCTTGGGCTCGGGATACTGCGTTTCTCAAGTATAGGCTTTCTCCTTATTTGTTTTCGAGTAGTCCCTGGAGCGTTGGATGAAGCCAGAAGTAATTGGCGGTATGTATGTCGTAGTCCCTCATCAATGCCGGGCTTTGCTGAAACTAGGTATGTAGGGTCATAGAAATGTCTATCCCCAAGTTCGGTGTTTTCAAGTATATGTGCTCTCGACAGACCGGTCTGAAAGTCGTCAAGTATTACCTGAATTTTGGAAATTTTGTATTTTTTTTTTGTTCATCAGTGCTACATATCTGTAAATTGGGGTGAATTACATATTTGCTCGTGAAATGTCATTCGGTAATGTTATTTTGGTATTTTAAGGTACTCGGTCGGCATTTGCCTGCTGACAGGCATCGGCCAGTTAGAGGTTGCTGCAGAGCAGAGTATAATTTAATGATTTTCATGTTTTATTTTCTTTCTTTTCTTCTTTGCTCGTTGAACTTTGCATCAACAATCCTTTTAGCTGTCTTTACTTCAGTTGTGCCTAGCACCCCCCCCCCTCCTCGCTTCTTACGTTAATTTTTGTATCAGCTTGTACTGGAATGTGTATGTTAAGAATTATTTGTGAGTATGTTTGAAACACCGCATGGTCAGCGAGATCCGGACATGTGTTAGATCGTCAGCGAGTAGTAATGATCATGCAGCGTCAACACTTCCTATTTTTTAAGCAAGCTTTGCGCTGTCAGAAGAAATTTATTGTTTACGGGCTTCGACGTCATCATATCACGGAAAAAATATTTTTCTGCACGGTCATCACGAATTGTTTTGTCACTATGCAAGGTGGTCAGATTCTTCATACGTCATGAGGACATACAAACATCGACACATTGATAGTGGTTAAAGATTCTTATTGTTTTGCTATTGATAATTTTTAGGTCACTAGGCTTTGTTTTTGTTTCGAAGTAAGGACGGATTGACGGTCAATGTCACACATTGACCGGTAGCTCCTCGAGTTTCCACGATTTTTGTTTTGTTGGGCCAGACCTATACAGCCGAAAATGAAACCTTAATTTTTTGGGAATTTATTGTAAAAGCGATATCGTATTTGTGTTTAAATGTTGAAAGGCCTTTCACTCCAATGTTCTGTATTTATGTTTTGGTATTTGCTATAGGCATTTACCAGGGGAAGATTGCTTCCAGTATTTTGTTTTTCTCGTTAGTGCAGAGCCGCACCTTTTGTTCAAACGTGCCACTCTTGCATAGAATATTCCTAAAAGCGCTAGTCGGACCAAATGTGAGTTAGAAACTAGAACGGTATACTTACGTATATCCGTCTAATTTAACTACAATAAGTATGATTTTTCATCAATCTTGTAAATTAGATGACGGACCCAAAAATATTTATTTTTCTTCTTTTTAGGAAGAATGTCCTACCAACACGTTGCCCAAGGGTACGTCACCTTCACGGTTCTATGCATCATAACGGGTACAATTGTATTATTCGGTATAGCTTGGTGCATAAAAACCATATACAAGAGATATAGGAAGCAGGCTCGTTCAGTACCGAAGGATCTACCGCTTCACACATTGTCCAATAAGATACATTTATCTTCAGTAGGCACCCAGACATATCTCTCAGCGATAGCCATTGACCGTCAATCTCAGACATACTCCGAGCTTCCAGCAATTCCCCAGGGCCGGCCCGCCCAGGTACAGAAACCTGAAAACACCCCTGGTAGTTATTTGGATATGTCATATTTCGGAGAGGAAATTCTTTACTAAAGTAAAATGGGCAAAAAGACTTCATCATTTCGTGCGCCGGCAAGCGATTTCCACGATTTCACGATTCCTTCCCACTTCCTCTCCCCTCACCTTTACCCGATGGACTACTACTGAGGTACCCTCATGTCTCCAAGAATAGACAGTCCCAAATGTTCAGTGTTATACAACTAGACAGTGTCCCATTTTAGACGTTCTAATACTAACGATATACAAATAAACATAATATATGTGCTGTGTGTAAACGTGTGTATGTGAAAGTGAATTTTCATTCAACTACAAATATCATTGTGTTTTCCTGCTTCTTCCAGCCTATTTGCATTGGAAAGAGGACTGAAACCAAACACAGAGACAAGAGTGAGATACTCTATCTGTGTCTTTCAGCAAGAATGCAACCTAAACAAGTTTTTATCTCTACTTTTTATATTCTGTTTTGTTTATTCCAGTGACACCGCTAAAACGATGACAACAGCTTATCGGACAGCTATTCAAGTGGTGACACAAATAAAATGATATAAGAATGATATCCTGTGTTATAATAACCATTTTTTATTTTTTATTTCCTTTCTTTTCAATTTTTTTCTCTCGAGTGTGCTAAAGCAGCAGTAACATCGAAGAAGAACACCAAGCGTTGCTTCCTCAAGTAGTTACTTCAGCCAACAAAGTATTTCTTTCCATACCTTGATGTCGCGCGGTCGTCAAACTTTTCTGAGTTACGACCTTCTTTCTGTAATATTTTTTTTCTTTCATTTATTATGGGGATTGAAATAAGTTTATTTTCTTTCATGTTATGTAAATAAATTATTGGGAAAGGGTCATATTTCAATATATTTTTGGCAAATCTTAACCAAGATAAACTGGCAACCAGATTTTCAAACTTTGCTTCGTTTATCCACGTAGTGGATTAAAGAGGGAAAGTGGTGGGGTTGTTGACAAGAGGGAATGGATCTCATTTGAGGTAACTTCGACAAAGTACGCCACTGCCCGTAGCCAGACAGTCAAATATGCGAACAACCAGGAAGAGCATTCCTAAGAATCCTGGGCTCACAATAAATAGCGGCGGGGTAAACAGCATGGTCATCATTGGATTTTAATCGACAGACGTAGTGGGAGGTAATCGACAGCAGTCTTCGCTCTGGTCGTCGACCTGCCTGCAAATGTGACCTGTTGCCGGTCCATGCCAGGACCCGGCCATACCACGATAAAGCCAATTCATTGAGGTAATGATTGGGCGTCACTTCTGAGCACAACCAGCCAGCTGTACCTGAAGTCACCTGCTGCCGCCTTGCCGCTGCCTAGAAAGAGCCCAGGGTTCAAGCCACGCTGCCGTACGCCAGACCTCTTTGGATTCTTAGGTGAGTGAGATCTA
>JAGDQP010059622.1:1287-12346 GCA_022664845.1 Lepisma saccharinum | reverse complement strand
AATCCTCTGTTTTAAAGAAATTATCTTTTTATTTCACTTGTGAGATACCAATAATGTACAAGATGTTTGGACTGGTGGTGGTGGGTTTGACAAGAAATATTGAGTATTATTTACATGTTCCACTATACTAAGAACTCAGGGAATTTGAATATATACAATGGTATCAAATCAGGGAAAACTCAGGAAATTTCAAGTCACAAAATTAGTAGACACCATGGTAACCAGTATGTCAGTACATTTTTCAATATGTTTCCGTAGACAGAATCTTTGTGTACAGAAAAGTAATACCGTGTGAGGATATTCTAAGTTTGAATGTGTTGCTGCTTTTGCATACGCTATCAAAGTATAGATTACAGTATTAAACACAGAGAAAAGAGTTTGTTAAATTATTGGCATTTATTTTTTTGAAAAAGGGGTTAAAACATATTATGCAGTTATACAAAAAAGGGGAAAGTTGCAGAATAGGAGCGAAACATCAGAAATTATCTGAAAAATTATCTAAAATCGGAGAAAGGATCAGTAAACCTCAAAACACCGAAGAATACGTAATAAAATAAAAAGTGCTTCAGTTTTACTTAAATTATAATCTGAACCGTTCACCGACTGTCAGAAAGGTGACTATATTTCATGAAGTTTCTAACCCTAGCCATGACAAACTACAATCGTTTGTCTTGTCCAGAGACTGTCAAGTGACAAACCGGCCCTCGTACAAAACCCATCGTCATTAATTTCTGGTACCCAATAGATTGTAAGTGCGAGGTGAGGCACAGAGTTGTTTATCAGGAGGACATTCTCATAGCAAAGTGCCGGCCGGGTAGCCGTGCGGTCTACGGTGGTAGGCCAACGACTCGAAGGTCCCGGATTCGAGTCCCGGCATGGGTGTGGATTTTAATGGCTAAAGGGCGAATCGTTACGGGCTGAAGTCCAAAGTTACTAGACTGGCCCATGTAAAAATCAAGTTTACCAACTTTTTTATGGTAGCAAAGTGTCGTTATTTCTAGTACAAACAGGAGCAGGTCGGTAAGCAACATATAAGATATAAATTATAGACCTGTTTGTAAAAGAAACTCTTGAGGTTTCTTGTAGCGCACATTTTCTGTGGGCGCAATTCTAGTTTAGCCTAGTTTTTACACACTTTATATTAACTTGCTCTGTAATTATCTCTGGTACAAATCTTGTAATTTATTTTTAGCTCACTTCCCATCATCCGATTTCTTTGAAATTTTGTAAACTTGCTTGCTTCCGATGGCATTACAATATTCAGTCATTAGATATACGACAGAATAATCCAGTTAACTGTAATTAATTAATTAATAAATAAAATAATTGGAAATTATTCTTAAATGCACGCAACGCCGTTATCTATTGTGTGAAGTTAAGGTTGCCTATCTCGCAGGGAGTTTAATATTCATCTATTATACATTAAAAATTAATTAAGAAAGGATTTTTAAAAAACACGCTTTTTTAAGACGGACTAAAAAGTAAAAATAATAAATTGAATTATGAATCGGTAGATGAATGCGTGGGTGTTCTTACTTACCTTATCATAAAATCATAATATCTAAGAGCACCCACGCTTCATAAGATTCATTTCGTTTCATAAGATTGATTCATTACTTTTTACCTTAAAAAAAAAAATCCTTTTTTAATTATTATTATTATCATTATTTTTTACCCTTTGAAATGAGGACTGGCTACGTGCCTCTCATTTTCGTAGAGGAACCATTTTTCTTGTCCTAGTGAGGCGCTGGATGATTGAGAGTTTGATATTCCTGTGCAAAAGTTGTACCGGCGGAGCACAGGTGGTGGTTCGCCGCTGAAAGTTGTATGTGCAGTTTCCGAACTCTCAATGCGTGAAAGTGGTTCCGGAGAGTCTTCGTGTAACATCTCAGATAAACTGGAAAGTGTCTGTCTGCGTAATGATTTCGTAATAACGAATGCAAGTTTTGATATTTCTTTATTAATAATCTTTTTTCACGGAAGTCTCAGTCAAAAGGATGACTTGAAATAATCATTTCATCCGAACGCTATCCTGTCTCCTGGAATTTTATCCATACATACCGTTCCGTTCATGTTTGTTTTGATTTGGAGGCTGAGATGGTTTGCTAAAACTAGTAATGCAAATTCGATCTGAAGTAATTTATTTCTGTTCAACATGTTAAGTTTTTGTTTTTGAATTTAATTTGTAAGGCCTTTAGGTAATGGCAGAACCCCGAGAAAACTTACTCCATACGGTGTGTGTCCACCACTAAGCCCACATGGGACGAGCAGGGTTCGAACCGACGAACCCAGCACCAGATATGACCACTCTACCATTGAGCTACCGCTATCTCTGTTAGGTTTTTGGTATTTGTGGTACAGGTAAGATGTTGGTTGAAAGCCTCACAACCACGTCAAGGTCTGTTACCTTCTGTGAGGGCCTCTAGTGTTTTTAAAGTTGGTAGAGGGACGCAAGATCGTTTGTACCTTACGATCTTACGCCGGAGAACCAACTCACACAGCGCTTGGTCGACTGTGTGTACGCGGCTGGTGTTCTCGAATGAGTGTGTTTTCTCGTTCCTGTGGAAGTTAACAGATGCTTCACTAAACCTGACTTGGCAAACCCCTTGCTATTTCTGGGACCATGATAGCGAGACGCTTGCCGGGTACTCTTTAGCAAATCATTTGTTAAATTCCGAGATACTGAGAAGTTGTCCCCCGTCGCGATTGCCGACAAATGGCTCACCAAAACTGATCTGGCAAATACCTTACTATTTCTGAAACCATGATAGTGAGATCCTTGCCGGGTACTCTTCAGCAAGCCATTTGTTTATTTACTTGTGTCGGACGCACGAGAATCATGTGTGTATATTAGTGTAAATATTTTTAGAATATTCAGAAATGTAGTCATAGATTCAGTGATAATAACAAAGTATTGTTAATAAAATATGGTATTTGTTGTACTTTGTTGCGCGGTTTGTACATTGACACTTGACGATTGTTAGCTCTGCTAATTATACAGTACAATAATACAGTTTGTTTGAACTGAAAATTCTTATTTTCTTAAAAAACATGTTTAAAAGGCTATACACTTAACGTTGTGAAAAGACACATTAAGCGTTACAGTTCTAACATCTTTCTCAGACGAAACACTAATCAATACTCTGAGTTTGTGTTTGTTAGTGTTTCGTCTGAGGATGATGATGATAGAACATTGAAACTGAACGTTTGCTATGTCTTTTTACAACAAAGTTATGTGTATAGCCTTGTTAGCATGTTTTAATTAAATTAAGTATGGATACAAGGCCTCAATATAATTTTATCTTAATTTTTATAGTGTCAGTATATGAAATGCCGAAAAGCAGAGAAGTCATTTATATTAGCTAAGTCTGTATCATGTGTATGTAGACAGTGTTTCGAAAAATATACGGAATCTAAACTAGACGTGGCAAACTACTGTCTATACGAGGGTCAGTGTATGAGTAGTCACGTCACAGGCCGTCGTCAGAAATATTGAATATAACTAGTATGTCAATCAGTCTGCGGTCGAAACCAATAACTAAAAGTCATAACACACATAATTTAATATAGCTTTTATCTCTCACCGCACAAAATAACATGCGGTCCGCGAACCGGCTGTTGTCTGCTCTAAACCATTCAAGGGTTATTGTTTGAATACACCTACCATCCAGTGTGGTTATCTCTGTGTTTGGACAAATTTCGGACAGTCAGTGGAACTGAACTCTGTGATATCATGACTTAGTCCTTATATACAAGCAAGTTGTGGGGGTTATGACCCAGATTTTTTCTCAGACCTATCCAGGGTTCATCAGGGTTCATGGTAATCATTATTTTTTCCTAAATTGAAGTTTAAATTAATCACTATCGTACCATCTGCTTTGTTTCATTCAAACTGCGGTAGAAAATATTAACTTTTTTTTAAAGTTTAGGCACAGTAAGGGATGTTAGAAGCTGCTTAACCACACTAACTATTGTTATTTGTTGTGAAATACAACCAACATCTTTTGTTCGCCTAACATGTTATTTCATTATTTAACTATTTTTCAACTCTTCCGCATTTAATCTTTGTAACCTACAAAAGCTGAGCCAGTTAATCGCTCGATTAACCTAAAATTGCATGTTATGGCTTCAAAGTAGTTTTTAACTAATGAGAAGAGAACATGAAGTCAGGATGACTCACATTACGTAGTTTTCGAAATTAAATGAAATCAGTTGGCTGTTGAGGTTCTACGTTACATTTTTTAAATTTAATTTATGGCCTTTAGGCATCTAAGGCTTAGGCCGGGATAGAGAAGGGTAAAAGATTCGGCAAGGTGTCGGCCAGGACCTATGTTGAAGGTGTCATCCCAGCATTTGCCTGGTTTGACTGAGGAAAAACCTCAGTCAGGATGGTCGGCCGCTGGGATCGAACCCAGGACCTCCCGAACTCTACGTCAATCTGTGTTACATTCGTTTCAACTCCTGTGATTCGAAGTTTCGAAAATATTGTGCTAATCATTCACAAATTTGAAGAAAAAAGAGAGAAGCAAAATGTAAAGTAAAAAAGAATGTAATATCTGCTACAAATCCAGTCGACATTTGTAGTATATTTTCACGTTAATTTAAAGTTCCTAGCTTTCGTTGACTTGTGTCACTATTCCAGGGTGTCTACCACCCTGGAATACTCAGGTAAATCTATAATTTATGAGGGAAATTCAAGAAAATTTATGAGGTGGACGTGTCCACGGTTGGTAAGAGCACTGCCCCGGCAAGGCAGAAGTCGTGGGTTCTATTCCCACTGCTGACCTAATTTTTTCACTCATGAAATACCAATAATGTAAAAGATGCCTGGACTGGGTGGTGGTAGGGTTAAAAAAAATGTCACTGCGTATTATTTACATGTTCCACTATACTAAGAACTCAGGGAATTTTAAAAAAAAAGGAAAACCTGGAAAACTCAGGGAATTTCAAGTCATAAAATCAGTAGACACCCTGTAGTAACCTTCACTTTTACTTCTCCATTTTGTGTTTTCTCCGAACCATCTAGTCATTTTCCCGCCTCCATAACCTGGCCACACTGTTACCCAGCATCAGTTGGCAAAATCCTTAACACAAGTCCCGCACCTGTCCGCTCTGTCCATTTTCTCTCGTACGATGTGAAAACGCTTTTGCGAAACATTGCCGCTTTTCTATTGTGTTTGTGTAGTCCCTGTACGTCGTCAGTATTCCACTATGTAATATGGAATATGTAATATTCCACTTTTTTATCATATATAAGATGGTAAACAAGGTAGAAAAATAGAATACTTACATAGTGAAATCTTGAGATAGAAGCACTCAAACTTCACAAACACTCTAGAAAATTAGTAGGTTTTGCAATTGGGTTTTCAACTGGCAGGAAGGAAAATGGACAGAGCGGACAGGTGCGGGAGTGGTGTTAAGGAAACGCCATATTGCCAATGATACTGGGTGACAGTGTGGCCAGGTTATGGAGGCGGGAAAATGACTAGATGGTTCGGAGAAAGCACCAAGTAGAGAAGAAAGTGCAAAGGTTACTAGGAGCAGGTATGGGGCTTCCTGAAGAAATAAGAGAGTAAAGAATCGTAGGGGATGGGGGATAATAATAACAATAATGATGAAGATAAAGAAGACAGAAACAATATAGAAAGATAGGATAAAATAAAAGTGCAACTAGAGACGGAACAAGGAAGAGAAAGGAAGAAATAGACGGCACTGCGTTGCAAGGAGTTACAGGCAGTTGAGGCCGGATTCATAGTTAATACAGTGGGCGAGACACAACATACCTGTCCCACTCTTCGAAGTATTGCTGTTCGTTTTGATAAGTTATCATTTATACCCTTATTCTCTTATTTGGATACAAAATCTATGTAAGTATTCTCCATACCTGCTTTCATATTTTTCAGTTGACTCGAACGAATGGCTTTTCAAAATCAACCAATCCTACGTATACTTCCTTACCTTTCTCAATGTATCTCTGTGCTATTGTTCTTAACAGACCAATAACATTCCTTGCTCATTTACCTCTTCTATCCTTCTTGCTTCCTTGTACATCAGATCATATCTTCCTATTCTTTCTAAGTATTCTTTTTCAACTTTTTTTGTTATCCATGTTTCTCTTGCTTTAAGTTCATTATTTAGCTTCCTTAATCTTTTTATCTTTTTCTGTATTTATACGCTTCCATTTTCTTCCCGCCTTCATTCTCTTCAACATTACTTCTGCTGCATTGAATTAATACTGTGAAAAACCCATTGTTTGTAAGTGCATTCATCTATTTCTACAGAATTTCAGTAATTTTCTTCGACCTTTTTCTCAAATTTATCTTTCATCTTCTCGTTTCCAAACATCGCCAGTACTAACTTTCTTGTCGCACCTCGTAGGGCTAGCCTAGGAAAATAGCGAATCGGAAAATTAATTAAAATATTTTATTCCTTGTTGACATTTTGCTGTCAGTTTAAAGGACATTGTACTAGATTAAGCTTATATACAAATAAAAATAATATCCCAAGGATTATATTAGGACGACCTTGCCAATGAATCGTCAACGTCAATATTAGGGCCAGATATTATCATCACTCTCCTTCCCATAAGACATCCAATGCAGAACAATGTAATAAGACATCGATGATATTATATCACTCATTCTTCTAAGAAAGACATATAAGTTTAAGGTCACACGTGTTAACATTGAGACTTGTGAATGACATCACTTCACAGAAATTAAACAATATCCATCAATCATCGGAGAAGAATTACACCTCAGTGAGCACGTTTCTATCTTAAAATTCCACTCATTTACCAATACATATTGGTTTTCATCGAGAAGCAACCAAGAACAAGCTTCACAAGACAGTTGAGCCAAGAGAGCCCTTATTAGCACGAACCGAATACACGATATCTGTTTTCTATAGCTTATAACACCAATCGATCACGGACAAATACTTGAATTACTAATAATACGAGGTCCTTGGTGAGAAGACCTTGGCAACCTATTTTCCAGCATAGCTAAAGTATGACGTCGTGATTGCTAATACTAGCATGATACGACACATTAATTTGAATCTGTATAAAACCATTTCCTCACCTGCTTCGATCTTCCAGTCTTACGCTGGATTTTGATCAGTCAAGATCTCTGCGATTTATTATTGTTTCGGTCGATATTGTTATAATCAGTGAAAGTTTATAAACCCACGTTTTCACGAACTTAGCGTGTTTCGAACTCATCTCCGAAAGGAACTTTGATTTTTTTTTTTAACGTGAATGGACTTGAATGTGATAAGTATTTGTTCGTATCATTAGTCAACATATATAATGATCTCTAATGGAGAGACATTACCAATGGTTCTGACGACAGTGGCATTAGGAGCTGTCTTTCAATTGTTCGCGATTGATCAGTGCTAAGAGACAACGTGCCAGTGATTGGACTCAGTTGAAATATCAAATTCAGACCTCCGAATTAAGACAGGTGAGTTGTACTGAATCTTATTATGTCAGGTTCGAAGTTAATACAGTTCTGTGTATTGGTTCTGCATTGGCAATTGAAATACGCACCCGAATAATTGTTTACTAATCCAGCTTAGTTAAATTCTAAGTATTGAGCTGTTGGTTCAATCAAATCACTCCTAACGTAATCCGTATTCCGTAAAAATGTATTTCCGTTGTTTATGTTAATTCCTAAATCACACCCTCTTTACATCATAAATGTTTTATGTTGTAGAAGTGTCCCGGAAGGTAAGTCACGCAGGATTGCCGGGATGAAATCCTCTCGCTTTGCAAATCTGACTACGCTACCTAAGGAACTACTCTCTGGAAAATGCTGTTGTCTTGTCCCCTTTTAGGCTGGCCCAGGAACAAACCAGTTCCTCCACATTCTTATTCATGCATTTCTTCTACCTCTGTTTTTCAGTTTTATGCCTATCTTGACTGATTGTAAGACAGAATTATGGTCAGAGTGACTATCAGAAAGAGTCTTTACATTTGAGGAGCTTATTTCCGAAACGGAACATGTCCATTGAGGGTATTTTTTTAGTAGGCGTAAAACAATGCATATATCCAGGAGTGAAAAGCATTATAATTGTGCGAATGATCTAGTGTTGTAACTAGACAGAGCCTCTAGTTACAATAATAGATAATTCGCATAATGATAGTGTTCTCTCTACCAGAAAAATGTATTTCTTTACCCCTACTGAAAAATTTCCCTCACTGGACATGCGCCGTTTTGAAATAAGCTCTTCATATTTTAACTGAATTAGCACGTAGTTTATCTGAAACTTTCTCATTGTTTGGGCGCATCCGGGTATATCTCTTCCTTTTATCTTGTTTAAACTCCCAGCATAAACAAACAAACAAGCCACTACTTTCCCACCACTGTTGAATATTGGTTACAAAAATCAACTAATCTCTGAGCTCTTGGGTTTCTCTTTTCCAAGCCCGTATGTTCCTGATATTCCAACTTGTCCTTCACATACTACTACATTAAAAATATGCGCCCTTCCGTTTTCTCTAAATTAACTCCTTCAGGTATTAACTAGGTCCTTTCTTCTTCCTTTCAGCCTTACCACCTCATGCGCTAATAGGTGTAGTCAATTTTAATGACCTCTTTTAGACGCCTTCCAAGAACTGCATTTACTTTACTCCTTGCTCTTCTTTCCGATCCCTAATAAAATCCGCTGATCCGGTCTGATCCTATATTCCTCATCTCGAATTTCACCAGTTCCTTGTCATTTTACTTCACATCTTGTTTGTAACTGGTCACCGACCAGTGTGCGAAGTTGTAGCGTCTGTTTATAGGAAGGGAGGGGACTTCAATGGCTTGCGTTTTCTATTCGTCTTCATATGAGTGAGTACTGACTCCAGTTTGCGATACCCATTGATACATTTTGTTACGTATAACGATGAGCGATTTTACTGGCAACACTTTCTACTTCTTTCATCGTTGAAAGTTAAAATACTTCTAGTACAGTTTAAGGGTCTGCAATCGGTTTTGTCCCATCCTTATCTCCTTCCTTTGTACCCGACGATACAGACAATTTGTGCTGCTTCGAAATCGATCGTACTCGTCATAATGCAATTGTTTTTTTTTCTTTTGTATGTGGGGTGGGGGTGCTTAGTGTATGAAAGGTAAGAGCTTCAATAGTTTTACTTAACGTACAGTGAATTTTGATTGCAGACAGATGCAATTATATTCGACTATTAATCCATCATACCATCATTAGACTATATTTCCGATTTAAGCGAACAAGGGTAACTGGTAAGGTTGCCCCAGATTGAGTTTATTCTCTGACTTGCGCATAGGATACTACATAAGAAGAACAATGAACCGAAAATTGGGGTAGATACTGGAAACTGTAAGAGAAATTTCCGTGGCTGCATTGCAGGACTTTTCGTCTTTAATATAGAGAGGGTCACTCATCGCGGCAGCGTAGCGATCTGGGTTCAGTGCACGAAATTTTATTTGTGAAGATAGTGATTTGAAAGGGTTGTAGCATTACATTGCAACGTTTTGTTATATGTTAAACGTTTGAAATGCGAATTTTTGTAATTTTCCTGTTTGTCTGTGTATCTTCTGTTTCGTGTTTTGTACCAGAGTTGGGCCTTAAGGTACTTTCTCCTCCCTTCTCCCACGTAAAGAGTCAGTTTTTATTGATGATGTTCATGCATTCAGTAAACGACATCAAATTAAGAGTTCATCTTCATTGTGCAAGTGTAATCACTACACATGATATTTTTCAGAGCATCAAGTAAATAATTAAAATATTTGAACAGCTGTTGTGCTGATATTAGAGAAAATATTTTTTAAAAAGTTGTAGCTTTTCATAATCCTTCGTCAAGTTTGTAATCAAGATATTTCCAGATCTTGAACTTATCCTCGAGTAATACGGCATCCTTCGTATTTTCTTCACACTAACACAGGTTACTGAGCACTCATTTTTGTACATACTTGTCTTGCAACAGGGCTCATGTCGATAAATAATTTGTTGGCAAAGAAGATAAAACTTCGCTTAAGCCATAACCGTATTTCTTTCTTAAGGGTGAATTCAGTAAGGATGATGGGGACTATAGAAACGTCCAAATGTCTTCATTAAAAACTTGAAGTATGTTATACTTCTGAACTCATAAACTCGTTCACGAAAACTTACACGCCGGCCGGGTGGTCGTGCGGTCTGCGGCAGTAGGCGAACGGCTCGAAGGTCCCGGGTTCGAGTCCCGGCAGGGGCATGGATGTGGATTTTAATAGCTCAGGGGCGAATCGTGACGGGCCGAAGTCCAAAGTTACTAGACTGGCCCATATAAAAATAAAGTTTACCAAAGTGTTTACGAAAACTTACACCTTTTGACACTGTTGCCCACTTGTGTTCACCTCGCCCTTATGACCTAACTGGTTCTAGAAGATGATGTAAGTCGGAAACGGTCGTAAGACGAGATGCTGGTCTTGAAAGATTGGCGATGCAGGTGGACGCTTATTGAACGTAAGCGCGAAGCATGTGCACGTAAGTCGAAGTATGAGTTCATATTCTATTCGATTTGTCAATAGAAATGCAAGCGATGTAAGTCGCACAAATTCTGCTTTCCTTTGGTACCTGATATGGCAGAGTGCAGACAATTGACAAACGCTGACATTCGGTTAATTTATTGCTAATGATTATAGCGCTCAAAACAAACATCACTACTGAACGATATTGTAACCCATGTGCATGATATGAAACGCAGTTCCATTGTTGGTGTTACCTTACTGCCAGTCAGAGTCCGGCTGGATTCACTGCGTGCAAATCATTGAATTATTATTGATGTATATACTACACAAAGATCGAAAATGTGCTTTGTAAACTTCAAGGTTTCATCGATAAGAAATTAAATATCAGTTAGTAGGATACTTTTCTACTATCATTTATTATATTTTTGAGTTCATGAAAGGAAATTAATTTTAATTTCGTATCCACTTTCTGTATTTAATGTGGCAAAATTATCTTAGATAATATTTAGTCGAGTAGTTACACAGATATGTAAGACCAAAATGTAAGGGATTACTTTTTTATAGTCAATAAAAAGGAAACAGACGTT
>JAGDQP010059621.1:1337-12346 GCA_022664845.1 Lepisma saccharinum | reverse complement strand
TGCTTCCAGTACGATAATATATCTTCATTCAATTATACCTTGGTTGAACCTATTTTTGAATACTGTAATCCTGTTTGGAACCTGTGGTGCAGTGTAGGAACAATTATCAAATGAAGACCACAGGGAAAGAACGTGTTTTGTCTATTTTTGGCCAAATTAAATGATCTTTGAAGGGCCTCTTTAACAAGCTATCATGCATGAAGAGAAGATGTATTGCATAGTTCGTCTGTTACAAGGCAATATTTATTTGATGTATACGTAAAGCTGATTACGGACTTTTAAAACGCTCTTCTGTAAAATCAAGAAAATGAACAAAGCACGTTCTTTTCCTGTGGTTCTGAATGGTCTATTGATCCTTTTCCTGAATGTAAAAGATTGAGATGCTTATGGTTTTACAAATAGATTGAAACATCAACAGATCAGTGTACATTTATCTCTTGGTCACTTTTCAGAGCTAAGTGTTTGAATTCAAGGAGATAAATTAGTGACCAAGATCTCCTTGTATCCCGACTTGATGAACATAAGTTCTCCATTTAGTTAATATTCAGTAGTCATAAAATCGATTATAAAATATTGCTGGCCACATATTTTTTTTTACTCTCGTTGTATCCCATTATAAGATAACTTAATTATTGTTGGTTAAAACTATTTTTTTTCCTTTATTGATTCTACTTTGTTTACATGCCATATGGTTTCTAATTTATTTGTCTATGATCCCTAGTAGCACATCGATGTCGATCGATATGGAAAACACGTGATTTCCGATTTTGATCGATGTTGTTATCTGATGTCAATTAATAGCTTATGGGAAACAATTTTCCCAATATTACCGATATCACAGATTGATGCTGATCGGTACCGGAAATCAATATTGATCACTATCGAAAGAGCCATCTTTCACTGAGAGAAATTACTGTTTTAATAAATGGATATTTTTACAGCAGGTTTAGAATAAAGCAATGTGATGTTGATTACGTCATTGTCTTTATTTCACTACGTTTTCGTTTTCATACACAATTTAAAAACAATTCGCACTTGTCGGCGGCTGGATTTGAACCTAGAATCTAGTGATTTGTAGTTTGGTGTTTATTACGCTATACAGCAACAATTATATGACGATTATGGTGATGTAAATTGCATTTTAATTACAGAATGGCTACAAAGGGGGAACATGTAAAAGTTTTAAATCTATCACCTACTATGTTTTCATTACATAAATGTTTTCAAATTCACACGACGATTTTCCGAACGATGTCGGATAATGTCAATCGTCATCGCGCAATGGGATATTCAGAGTGATATTTTACTAAACTTTATATTTTAATCTACTAAGTTCCATTTTAGCATGTTTTCTGGTTGAAATACTAAACGTTTCTTAAGTTTTAGGAACTGCATCGAATGTCGAAATATCGCATCGCGCCAATGTCGATCAAAATTGATCCAAAATGGCTAACCATGATCGATATCCACCTTATTGGCCCGATATTGACCCAATATTCTTGTGCTGCTAAGGATATCAAGTGCTTATGATAAATAATATTTTCTACTAGGCAAAGCAAATAAATAAATTAATTAAATAAATGTTGATTCGGAACATTTCAAACGTGACTTCAAACTATGAGATGGCTATAAACTCTAGTTCCCTCCAGTCCTTCGTAAATGCAGATTAAAAATACAAAAGTTATTGACTGTACAACAATTAGAAAATTATTAGGTTTTATCTTTTTTATAAGATTTGAGTAAGGATTTAGTTCTACGCTGATAAGTTTCTTCACGTTCTTATCCACTTCAGCTCCAGACGGAACGACATGCTTGTGGAAGCAGGATCCTGTGTTCGTATCCTGGATGAGAGTACTGGTCCTTCCCATCTCGTGGATTTGTTCCGAAAGACGAGGAGACTGTAAGTACAGATAATCCGCTCTCTCCTTGACGGCGGATGAGTGGATCAAGTAAGTGAATTTTAGTCTTGTAAGATTACTAATCCAATTTTTCTTTTTCAGCTTGAAAAGTAGGTTAATAACAGGCTCTTTCAGGTATGGACTATGGAGAGCGTCTGAAAAAGAGGACCACTACAGGACAAGGATACTCGTCACCAGCCGAAGGTGACCGACGGTAAGTGAAGTTCATCTTCACTCTCTAGGTATAAGTAGGTTTAGTTCTTCAAGGGGAAGGAGGTGGGGGGGAAAGACATTCGTTTTTTCATTACTTTCTCTCTGGAAGTAATAAGAATCCGAAAATTTTGGATTCCGAACCCACTTAGTTTAGTTATTTTTCTTTGTGTGTTTTTTCTTCTCCTGTTTCAGGTACGACATTGCAGCTGGTGAAATGGCTGAAGAACGCCGATGTGGGGATACGAAGGATGTACATTCCCGATTGTTCCACGAACGGATAGGACTAAAAGGTAAGCCGAATAAGTCATTAATCGTTCTTTTTTTCTTCTTTTCTTCTCTCGTTTCAGGTTGTTGATCAGTCGAATAAGAATGCCACAGCGGGGATATAAAGGATGTACAGTCCCGATTGAATCCAAGCACACAGAGGATCAAAAGGTAAGCACAATTAACAACTAATCCTTTTTTTTTTTGCATTTTCTTTCGTTTTTCCAGGTTCCAAAAGTCAAAAGGGAAAAAGGAGAAGGCCAATGATCAATACCTATTGAGCGAGATATGTCCAATGATATGGAGCATACGGATGATGACTAGAACAAACAATAGATGATACCATGAAACAGCTTTGGAGATAACAGGTACATTGAATCAACGGTACTAGTTTTTTTTATATTCTAAATTTACGTGTGTAAGATATCAGTACTTCTATGTAATATACTTCTTAATAACCCATCGTTTCTTTTTTTTAGTAACTAGAATTAAAATATATAATAGTGATGTAATTAACTTAGATATCTCGTACTAAGTTGATTACCTCCACTTTTAATTGCTTCTGTAAGTTATTTCATTTTTAAACAAAAACCTAATTCTAATATTTATTTTCAGGTTAAAGAAAAATAATTTTTCGCTCTTTCACATCTATTTTCATTCGATTTTTTGAAAAAAAAAACAGTGGCAACAAGAAAAAAAAATGATATTTCGATTTTAGAATATTAGATTTCAAAGTCTATTATTATGTCAGTAAGTGCTTTAAACAGAATACGTTGCTATGTAGGTCACCTGTCTTCTCTATAAAATAAATACGAATAATCAACGATTATTTTTTTTAAAAAAAAATCAAAAAGTAGATGTGAAAGAATGATGATTCGGGAATTATCCCAACTTTTTTTTTTGTTTGAAACAGAGAGAAAAGAAAAAAATGTTGAAATACTATTTTTAACCACACCAGATGCAATTCCTTTAGGAAGAAACCGATTTTTGGAAATTGCATTTGACAGTCCTAAGTCTGTTGTAAAGTGGGAAGGAAAATAGTGATTTCAAAAGTTTTAAAGCCCTAGTCGTCCATTTCATGAATGATTTATATTAAACCGCATTTCCAAGCTTCAGCTGCAAGTTATGTGGAAACAGAAGTATTGACATTGACAATTTCAAACCAGCCAGCTCACGGAAGTTATGATAATAATAGCCCTTTGGTGATGGGCTCAGTTTATTCCAATACAGCGAATCAGGAGGCATGAAAGGTAAAGTAAATTTTCATTTATCTTGTAGAAGGTTCTAATTTGGTATTCCAGATATACAATATTATGAGATTTATCTTTGACTACGTCAAAATGGTTAATGTGTCAAGATATCGAATTTGAGGTTTTAGGTGATTCCTATATATAATAAATATTATCTTTCTAATTAGATCTGTTTCAATTATCTAGATCCCTGCCGTTGTTCAGAGTTTGTACCGAAATATGGGGAATAAGAACTGTATAAATATTTTAAAAAAATCACTTACTTACTTACTTACTTTATGGCTTACGGAACTCGCAAGTTCATCGCCGTAGTAAC
Source organism: Lepisma saccharinum (assembly GCA_022664845.1). Taxonomy (NCBI): domain Eukaryota; kingdom Metazoa; phylum Arthropoda; class Insecta; order Zygentoma; family Lepismatidae; genus Lepisma; species Lepisma saccharinum. The sequence continues at coordinate 8,405 of JAGDQP010059621.1, read as the reverse complement.
AAACGTTCGCCATCGGGATATATCCTGGGCAAGATCAAGTCAGTTTTCATCACAAACACCTATGTCTCGAAGTTCCCTTCTAATGTTGTCCTCTCAATGTCGTCTCGGTCTTCCCAACTGTCTCTTTTCCTCCGATTTTCCAATCAAGATGGAATATAATCTTCGTTTATCTCCCATCCGAGCTACATGGCCTCCATATCTTAGTCGTCGTGATTTCATCATTCTTACAACATCGGGGGAGTCGTACAATCCGCGAAGTTCTTCATTATGCAGTCTCCTTCATTCTCCAGTCATCTCGTCCTGTTTCGGCCCGTATATCTTTCTCAAAACCTTATTTTCAAACACACGTAATTTATGTTCATCTGCTAGAGTCGTACTACAACTTTCGCAACCGTAAAGTATTACCGGCAGAATAACCGTTCTGTATATTTATAATTTCAACTTCTTTGATATTAATCGCGAGGTTAGGAGCTTTTGGACTGAATAGAAACATACTTTCCGTTATTTACTGTGTTTCGCCTTATTATAATGTATTTTGTTTTCTCTATGTTTACCTGTAGACCTATCTCATCGTACGCTTCTAATAAGATATCAGTGTTACTTTGTAGTTAATCTATATCGTCCGCTATTAAATCTATATCATCCGCATACACGAACAGTTTATTCAAGCCATTCAATGTTGGTCCCTTTTTGTCTTCTTTTATTTTCTGAATCGCATGCTCTAACTCAAAGTTAAACAGTAGTGGTGACAAGGCATCACCTTGTTTCAATCCGTTGCGAATCTCGAAAGTATCTGACATATTATTACCTATCCGTACTCTGCTTATGGGGTCACTGAGACAGATCATCACTAGTTGAACAAGTTTCGTCTGAATTCCAAATTGTACCAGAATTCTGTATAGCTTTTCCCTTTAAATAGAATCATAAGCCTTCTTAAAATCAATGAATAGCTGGTGAACAGTTCCATTGTATTCCCATTTCTTTACCATGATTTGTCTCAAGGCGAAAATCTGGTCGAACGTCATCAATTTCTTCTAAATCCACATTGGTGATCTCCAATTATTTCATCTACGCATACACTTAAGCGAGTTAGCAGTATATTACTCAATACTTTGTAACATGTTGCGAGTAACGAGATTCGGCAGTAATTATTACAATCCGATTTATTGCCTTTTTATAAACCGGAAAAAATGATACGGAGCCGAATCGGAACACTGTGGATATGAAATCGCAAGGCTTCAGCAGCAAACGTCCGATTTAGAGGATCTATGTATCTTCGAAAACTTTCGCCTAGACGTTCCTATCTCTAGTATTTCCTGAGTCGAAATTTGTCTACGGACTGACTGACGGAAGAACGGACAGAGATGATTTATGCAGTTTTGAACTCGTCTCTCCGTTACCTTTTCAACGATACCTCAACCAGCTTCGTAACTCTAGTAGTTTCTAAGTTGAAATTTTGTCGACTGATGGTCAGAGATTATCTATGCTGCTTTGACTCTCGCTGAGACCATTCCAACGACATCTCAATCACTTTCGTAGTTCCTGAGTTGAAAGTTGTGTACAGACAGACATGTAGATAGACGGACTGACATAGTGGTGATGTAAGTCATCCCAGCTTTAGCGATTTAGTTGGTTAATCGAGACTCGAGTGTATTGCGTTTGAAGGCCACGGGAAAAGTACGTATTTTGTCCATTTTATTAAGTTTTTTCAGGAGAGTGTTTAAAGTTCAGAATTAGCATTGCGTATAGCTGAACATCAAATAAAGATTTACTTGTAGGAGACGGACTGGACTGTCCATGTTATCTCCATACATGAGAGATTGTTAAAAAAAGGCCTTCAAAGAGCTAACTAATAGCGCCTATATCTCAATTTCGCAAAAAAATGGACATAGCACGTTTTTTTCCCTTGTGGTCTTCATTTGAATCACGCCTGGCTTCGGAATTTAAAAATGCTCTGTGTAATTACAGAAACATTTTTGAAAAGTGTGAAGTTAACGCCGCTAATAGCACAGGATGTCTATATTATGTACAAATGCGTCCACTTCATATCCATGGACATACTCAGTGGCCCACATTTTCCTGACGAAATCGGACAAAGCTTTAAAACTTCCTTGGAGAGGAGTCTCTTCGATCCTTATCCACTGTCTCATATCTTTGCACGCTCACGAAGGCAACCATTTCAATCAAATAACATGTTTCTCCAAGCTATAGTCACCTATTGTTCCAGGTAGGGTTTATTATTATTATTATTATTATTATTATTATTATTATTATTTAGAAAATACTCTGAAGTAAGAGTCCAACTGTCTATTTTATTCATATGAAGTGTAAGTCATCTCTCAATAGTTAATTTCTTGCTAAAAAATTGATTGAAATCTTGGAGCAATTTTCTTTTTACAATAACGAAAAGCAAGAAAACTATTAAAATATATAGAAAACTTTATTTGTAAAACCCATGTCTGACAGTTCTCACCTTGCTGTAGTTGCTAGAGCTTCACAACGCCGTTCTATATTCTTTATGTTTTAATAAAGTACTTTCATTGTAAGTACTTATAAATAATAGCTTCCTTTTGCTTCCTTATGCGTTCTTTAACATTTGACGCATTTCAGGGTAATAGTTATGGGAGAGCGAGAGGTTAGATTTTCTTTTCTGTTATTTGTATTCTCGACAATTTACATAAATTGCGAAAAGCGTTAGAGTTTTTGCGTTATACGTATTCTCGAGAATTTACATATTTCATGGAAACAGTAGGGTTAGAAAGTCAGGATAGAAGTTTGTTTTTATTTGATGCAAATAGTTAGTGTTCGATTTGTTATAAATTACGAATGGGGATCCTACAACTAATGGTTGCTGGTAAGCTTGAACCTACTACCTGTTTGGATAGAAATTGTATCCCTGGTTGGGATGATATTCGGGTTCAACAACCGGGGATGAAATCCTCTGGTACCAGGGAAAATCACCGGCATCCCCCCTGGCAAATCGAACACTGCAAATAGTAAAAAAAAAACAGGCTGGTTTCACCAACCTTTGTTAAGAATTTAACGAATCGAATTGACGAATCGTTAAGTAACTGCAAGAGCTACAGTCTTTAACTAATGGTTCTTTAAACTCTTAAAGAATATTGGTGAAACCAACACAATTATGTTAACACGAGAAAATGTTCACACTCTCTGTTTAAGCTCATTTCCTGTTCTTTCATCATTTCCGTACATAATTTCAATACCGAGTTCTTCGTCCCATGTGAACACTGCATTGAGCCAACCAATCACAACGCGTCTCGAACACAACACATTTTTGAAAGAGATAACAAGATTTGTAAGCAGTAAAATAAGGAAAATTGTGAAGAAAAGCAATAATAAAAAAATAGTTCTGTGGATTACTTTGTTGAATGGATCTAGAAATATTGGTATTTTTTATTTCCAGGTTGTTGGGAAATGAATTGCCGTTTTCGTACCTCACACTCGTACTGAGTTTTGAAATGTAGTAAACATATTTGCTCCATTAAAAACTGCGTCTGCGGTGACAATGATTAACAAAGCTCTTAATTCCGTTCGTTAATGAATGTAGTTCCCGTCAGGCAATGAAGGAATATCAATGATGAATTCTGAAAATCCTGTCTTTCATCAGGTGACTTCGAGACATAAACATAGCCTGTTGGTGCTAGGCCCGGGGAATATAATGTCCGAGAATACTTCTTACCTGAGATCACTCAACCTAGGTTTCCTAATTTTCGCAACATGAGATTTAACTTTGTCTGTTAGAAACAGAGGATCCTTCCTATTGAAAAACGATGACTACTTTCTACACAATTTCCGGTGGATTTAGTTAATGTCTGCACAGCATATGACAGCGGTGCAGGGGTGGATCTCGGCCGCCAGACCAAACGTTTCCAGACTCCTGATCGGACAAAGCCAAAAATCTTGTTATGGTCGGTTATAATGCCCAGAAAATGTACCAATTCCAAGCAGTGAACCAGGCCATAAAATAAAAACGAAATCCACCCCCTGGGTATAGGTTCCACAAAGAGGAAAGAACTCGAACAACTCTTAGTGCTATCCATTATACTAACAACGAATTCTTTGTGGTATTATCTGTGGTCTTGAAAAGTATTTAGGGCTTCCATCATCAGCCAACCATTGTCCAGTTCGCTTGCGATTATCGCGCAGGCCTTCTCATCATACGTCACAATAGACCAAGTAGGGGCTCATTGTTGTGACGAATCAACAGGTTATTGAAGATGTCCACTAGGTGCTGGATTTATAATGCTTCGTCAGTTGATACGCTACCCAGTTATCCATTTCCTCACTTTCTCTGTTTGTTGTAGATGATCTGATGTGAATGAACTGGAAATGTTGAACTGTTAGAGAAGTTTCCTGATAATGGTGCGTGGATTTGCTTCTACACATGCCTTTAAAGCGTCATTTTCCACCCTTGACTTCTATGTTTTGCCTCCCTCATGGTCTAGACTCTAGTTCTCGGTACGAAATTTCTCAAACCGGCCACTTACTGTTCATCTTGAAGTGAGTCTATGCCCCATGTCATCACCACATTATCATAAGTTTCTGACGTGTATGTGTCGCAGTTTGAACTCCTGCAACAAAATTACACGTAAATCACGCTGTTCCGACATATTGTCAGCAGTCGCTACACTTCTTATGACGTAAAGGCTGTATGTTGTTGTGAACCTTCACTCTTTAGCAGGTATTACAGGTTGACCTGAGAATTGACGAATTTTCGGAAATTCCCTACTATGCGCAGACGGTATTATATCTATTTCTGGAATACAGCACCGTCAAAACATAAACGGCGCCTCGAGAAAACAATGGTGCGCCAACGCCATAAATTTGAAAATGCGCTTCGACATCCACGCCAGTAAAATTGATGGAACCGGAATATTCATTGCTAAATGTTTGGTTGTCAGCCTGTACTCACTTTTCCATCAGCTACGTAGAGTACGAAGCAGAGAGGGTTGAATATGAATATTGTGCGGTGGGGCAATTTATTTCCGAAAAAGCTGGTGTATCGTAGAATTTATCACAGTCTGTTAACATAAATTAACAGCTAGAAAGATTGTTTGACCGATTACGAAAGTATAATACGAAAATTGCATTGGGTGATTTCAAAGTTAAGGTATGGAGGGAGGAAAATTATAGACCATCTATAGGCAAATGCAGCCTTCACGAAATCACCAACAACAATGGAGAAAGACTGATAATTTTCCCGATGTCGAAAAACCTACTAGTAAAGTAGGTGAACACAAAAATATACACAAGTATACATGGATATCTCCGGATGGAAAAACTCTCAACCAGATCGATCACGTATTAGTACACAGGTGAAGACTCACCAACATAAAGAGCGTTAGGTCTTACAAAGGATCGGAAGGTGACACCGACAATCAATTAGTGATCACGAAAGTAAGAGAAAAGTTATGCATCGCGAACAGAGAAAGAAATGGGTCAAAACAACTGAAATTTGAAGTTAAACGATTAGATAATCCCAGCGTAAAAGCAGACTACGAACTCGAAATCTCAAGTAGGTTCGAAATCTTAGCTGACTCGGGTAGTAATAAAGATCAAGTTAATTATGAAATTGATGTAAGTATGATGTGGAATGCAATTCGTGATACAGTGAAGAGCGCAATGAAGGAACGTGTAGGTGAAAAGAAACAGCAGAGAAACAAGCCTTGGTTTGATGAAGAATGCCTTAAGCTTCATGAGGAACGTAAGCAAGCAAGCCAATGACGGCTAAGTAATAAAAGCGAAGCAAAATACCAACCGCTATAGTAACGCAAAACGAAAAGCCACACGCTGGTTCAGAAGCAAAAAGCGAGAATATCTGACTCAGAAGATTCAGGAAATAGAGGAAAACGGCAAGAAAAATAACATACGAGAACTATAGAAAGGTGTAAACTCTTTAAGAAAAGGTTACCAGCCTAGATTAGGAATGATTAGAAATGAACGCGGAGATCTTCAAGAGGATCTGACTAAAATTATCGATGTGTGGGAAAATTATTTCGACAAACATCTTAATGTACACAACGGAGAAAAAACAGAGAAATTTAAAATCTATACCGCAGAACCGTAGATACCCTAACCTAGCGAGATCGAGGTCCAAATGTCGATAAAGAAACTGAAAATTTTCAAACAACCAGGAATAGACAATATTCCAGCCGAATTAATTAAAGCGGAAGGAACGGCACTAATCAAGAAACTGCATAAATTCATAAGTCCATATAGCGAAAGGAGGAGCTTCCAAAGGAATGGAAAACCTCAATAATAATTCCGGTTGATAAATAAAAGGCGATTAACGGACTGTAATAATTACCGTGAAATCTCATTACTCCCAAATATGTTAAAAAGTATTGAATAATATTCTGCTAACTCGCCTAAACGTATACATAGATGAAATACTTAGAGATCACCAATGTGGATTTAGAAGAAATAGATCTACGTTTGACCAGAGTTTTGCCTTGAGACAAATCTTATAGAAAAAATGCGAATACACTGGGACTGGTCATAAGTAATTCATCGACTTTAAGAAAGCATATGATTCTATCAAAAGGGAAAAAATATACAATATCCTGGTACAATTTGGAATTCCGACGAAACATGTTCAACTAGCGAGAACGTGTCTCAGCAACCCCATAAGCAGAGTACGGATAGGTAATAATATGTCAGATACTTTCGAGATTCGCAAAGGATTGAAACAAGGCGATGCCTTGTCACCACTACTGTTTAACTTTGAGTTAGAGGATGCGATTCAGAAAATAAAAGAAGACAAAGAGGGACTAACATTGAGTGGCTTGAGTCAACTGTTCGTATACGCGGATTATGTAGATTGAATAGGGAATGATATATATACCCTACAAAGTAACATCGATGTCTTAGTAGAAGCGTACGATGAGATAGGTCTACAGGTAAACATAGAGAAAACAAAATACATTATAATAAGGCGAAACACAGTAAATAACGGAAATAGATACATAACAATTAAGAATGAGAAAATAGAGAAAGTAAACAAATTTAAATACTTGGGAGTATATGTAACAAGCAAAAACGAGGTCA
>JAGDQP010059620.1:0-12346 GCA_022664845.1 Lepisma saccharinum | reverse complement strand
AAAAAGCGAGAATATCTGACGCAGAATATTCAGGAGATAGAGGAAAACGGGAAGACAAATAACATACGAGATCTATACAAAGGGGTAAACTTGTTAAGAAAAGGTTACCAGCCGAGGTTAGGAATGATTAGAAATGAACGTGGAGATCTTCAGGCGGATCCGACTAAAATTGTCGATGTGTGGAAAAGTTATTTCGACGAACTTCTTAATGTACACAGCGGGGAACAAACAGAGGAATTTGAAACCCATACCGCAGAACCGTGGATTCCTGAACCTAGCGAGATCGAGATGTCGGTTAAGAAATTCAACAATTTCAAATCACAAGGAATAGACAATATTCCAGTCGAATTAATTAAAACAGGAGGAACGGCACTAATCAAGGAACTACATAAATTGATAAGTGCTATATGGAGAAAGGAGGAGCTCCCAAAGGAATGGAAAACATCAATAATTGTTCTGATTTACAAAAAAGGCGATAAGTCGGACATCAATAATTACGGCGGAATCACGTTACTTCCAACCTGTAATAAGGTATTAAGTTACATCCTGTTAACACGCCTAAGTGTATACGTAGATGAAATAATTGGAGATCACCAATGTGGATTTAGAATAAATAGATCCACGTTGGACCAGATTTTTGCTGTTAGACAAATTTTGGAGAGGAAATGGTAATTCAATGGGACGGTTTATCAGCTATTCATTGATTTTAAGAAAGCATATGATTCTATCAAAAGGGAAAAGTTATACAGTATCCGGACACGGTTTGGAATTCCGAAAAGAATGGTTGAACTAGTGAAGATGTGTCGCAGCGACCCCATAGGCAGATTACGGATAGGTAATGTCAGATAGTTTCAAGATTCGCAACGCATTGAAACAAGGTGATGCCTTGTCACCACTACTGTTTAACTTTGCCTTAGAATATGCGATTTTAAAAACTAAAGAGGACAAAAAGGGAATATCATTTAATGGTTTGAATCAACTGTTCGTATACGCGGATGATGTAGATTTAATAGGGGACGATATAGATGCACTACAAAGCAACACCGATGTCTTAGTAGAAGCGTGCCATGAGATAGGTCTCCAGGTAAACATAGATAAAACAAAATACATTATAACAAGCCGAAGCACAGGGAATGAAGGAATTAAAACTTAAGAATTAAGGATGAGGTCATAGTGAAAGTAAACAAATGTAAATACTTGGGAGCATACGTAACCAGCAAAAATGAGGTTACGGAAGAAATAAAAAGTCGCTTAGTATCGGGGAACGCATGATTCTATTCAGTCCAAAAACTTCTAACATCGCGATTAATATCAATGGAATTGAAATTAAAAATATACAGAACGGTTATTGTGCCGGTAATACTTTACGGTTGCGAAATTTGGAGATCGACCCTAGCAGATGAACATAAATTATGTGTATTTGAAAATAAGGTTTTGAGAAAGATATACGGACCGAAACGGAACGAGACGACTGGAGAGTGGAGGACACTGCATAATGAAGAACTACACAGACTGTAGGATTCACCAGCTGTTGTAAAAATAATGAAATCGAGACGAGTAAGGTGGGCAAACCATGTAGCTCGGATGGGGGAAAAACGAAGATCATATTTTATCCTGGTTGGAAAGAGGCCATTGGGAAGACCGATACGTCGTTGGGAGGACAATATTAGAAGATATCTTCGAGAAGTAGGTGTTCGTGATGAAAATTGTCTTGATACATCCCAGGATAGAATCCAATGGCGAACGTATGTTACTGCGGCGATGAACTTGCGAGTTCCGTAAGCCATAGAGTTAGTTAGTATATGTATCTCTATTTTTAAATCTTGTGTTGTCCCATTGTACAGATTGACATATAGTTTATTTTTTCTCCTGGACACTTACATTGTATTTTTACGTCATATTTTATTTTATTTGTTAAAAGTTTTTATCTTCAATAGGTCACAGACGTCTTCCTAATTTCTCCCATAGGATCCAACTGATTTTTTTCTCGGCTACCACTCAGCTTTTGTACGGCACATTCGTGTGTAAACACTGTTTCGACCCACTCAACGACCTCGTCCTCACACTTCGATACTATGTGACGGTACCCTCGTCACTTTCGAGACTCTTTCTTTGCTAATGCCTTTGGATTTCACTCTGCCAACCGATGTTATTGGTTATTTCTGTGCCCCCCGCCTCTCCAGTGTCTGTGATTATTTCTATTTATAATCTCTTTCCGCTTCGACTCGTCTATTTAGTTTGTTTATTCCCTATGACGTGCCATTGTTAGCATTTTTTTATGTAGTTTTGTTACATATTTTCGTTTATGAGTTCTCTTACATTGTACATCTCTTGACCGCCCAGCACCTCTCCCGAATTTTCGGTGCCTCGACATTATTATTTTATAGGTTCTCGATTTCCTGATTTTTAAAAATTTCATGGTCCGTAGCGCCCCGACTAGTATTTTTTTTGATACCATCTAATTTACCCCCACCCGTGTTCTTGTTTCTTCCCTGTGGATGTAATGTTCATGTTTCCTCACCACGACTGTTGGTTTTTTTCACTCAGGTTCACTCGACTCCCATGCTTTACGGCTTTGCATTGGTCGTCTGTGTCCTTGTAACATTTTTTCTGAGGAAATGGGATATCCTTACAAATTATCCTCCTTTTATCTGGCTGGCAAGAAACCCTCCTCCATTGTTTTATCTCTCCAATATTTTACTCCCAGACCTTACTTACGAATTGACATGATAAATATACATTATCTCACGACTGGTAAATTTCAAAGCCAGGCAATTACTCGAGTTTCAACAAAAATTGAGCATTTGTTTCCTTCGACCTACGGTGCATATAGAGATCTCACTACATTATAATTTACATTAGAAAAGCTAGAATGTAATTTTGAAAGCAAAAATGTCAAATAATTGAGGAATTATTTGAATAGATCGAAGCACAAAATCATAAAATCCTACATTCCTAGGACTTCCTCCCTTTAAAGGTGTAGTGGTGAAGTTGGTTTAGTTTTCTCTGACGACGTGATATACAGAGTTACACAAGTCTACATTTTCGATGAAAACGCAATAATTAGAAATTTGGAAAAGTTAGAATTGAAAGCATAAGAAAGAATGATAAGAGATTAAAGAATTACGTTTATGTTAATTTAGTTAGGAAAAAGAAAGTTGATTTATGGGAATTAGCCCTACATTAAAAATAATACTTAAAATATTTAATTTTGTTTAAAATGTTAAAATATCAACGTTAATTATAGTATCCGGAGTAAAATCTTCATTAGAATCGAGTTTCGATTGGCATAATTATTATAGAGCCTATATTTTCGTATAAGCGCCTGACCAAAAGTATAGTATGAATCCACAGTGATTTTGTAACGAAACTCTCATATGAAAATCTGGTATACCGCACGATGTTAAAGGTTACAGTGAATTCAGTTAAGACATGGCGACGATACATACTCTTCTTTTTGAAGAATAGGAATTACACGATTCCTTGCAAAATTATATGATTACTCTTGTATAAGAAGAGTACGCTTTTAAAGACACTGCCTCATAATGGCACAGCATGTCTTCTTTTCTTTTTGACTATTTGATTGTTCATTACAATCATAGTTGTGAACCAATGAGCAAAGAATTATAAAGGTTGAATATTGGATCTTGGCCATGGCTTAAGCCTTTGGTCTCAGGAACGAGTCATAAATATAAACTTTTCCATTATATATTATTAGGAATCTGTTCTCAACCGATGATTAAATTCTCTTTGTTATAGCGAAATATTGAATAGAAATTTGCAAAATGAAACAAGAAGTGAAATTTAAGTAAATACAGTAAGACAAATTGAAGTTTGATTTACCCGTCATACTCTAAGAATACTTGAACACACATATTTGATGAAGTTTGAAAATGTTAAATAGTAAGATTGAAAATTGATAAAAGAATGAGAAAATAGGAAATTGATTTGATCTAATATTTTGCAAGCCAAATGATTGATTTGAAGAGCCCAAACATATATAGAGAGTCCAAAAATGTTTATATAAACCTATATGTAGTGTTTATTGATTGAGAATTATGTGAAATGTACTAGTGTATAAATTGTGTATTGTAAGTGTATAATACATCAATAAGTGAATAAGATGTATATAAAGTGTATAATCATATTATAAAGAGTGTAAGATGTGTATAAATTATGTAGAAAAATTGAAATTCTCTTCTAACCATAAATTTAGTCAGTAAGTTTAACTTAAAGTCAAGTTCCATTTATTTCAGATAGAAGCCCAATACAACAAGGTTACGTCACGATATAGTAATAATTACTTCAGTTAGTAAATAGAATTTCACAACGATAGTTCCAAAATAGACTGTTTCTACTTTTCCTTTTTGTTGATTTTTAAGAATCTCTTTTTGATAAATGTAACTATTGAGTAAAATAAATCAAAATTCAAAGCGATGATAAAAAAAAATTGGATTTGGAATTAATAAAATTCCAATGTTTAAGATTTATAAAATAAAGCTAAAATTTCTCTCTTCGGAAGATACTTTTAAAAGTTACTTTGACTCAGACATTTAGAAGCACACTCCATTTACTTTCTTATAAGCTATCAGATGCTATAGATCTTGATTGTAAAAATTTAACTCTGTTCAACGTTTCTTTGATGTTTATTTTATCCTATTGCTTACTTTGCACTTAATATTTGATGACTTACTATATTATATTTTAGAGAAATGAATTTTCTTTTTTATGTTTGAATTAGTGCTTTTATTAATGTCTGTTATCTAATTTAAAAGTACTGTTGTTCACAGATTGAACTAGTTAATGAAATAGCTACCTCTTTTGATACTAGAAGTTGGAACTCTACCCAGAAAGAAGAAATATAGATAGAACCCGAAAAGGACTAGAAGAAAGAGTATAAACCTTTACCCGTTTCCTAAAGTTAAATCCATCTTAACCTAGAACCCTAAAAATTACATTAACCTGTAAAAACCACCTTGACTCCTGTCCAATCCCCCTCTTCTTACAAAAACGATGAAACTGTCAGCAACTCCAGCATGACGGATATGTCTGCTAACAAACGTCAACAGCTATAAAGTTGAACGAAGCTGAATTTATGAAGAAAAAGGACAACGAAAAGCTGAACCCAGTACTGTACTTGGAAACGAATGAAGAAAATTATTATCCAGAGGATGCGCAAAAAAGTGTACCCTACTCGTCTCTCCCTCTACGAACAACTCTCGATATTATACTACTTCTCCAAAATTTTGAGAATTTTCAAAATGCATCAGATGCTACTAAGATTCAGAATATGCACCACGGACGTTGGCGTTTTAGTATTAAAGCGAGGGTGTTTCACATACTACAGTTTGGGACAAAAATCGGCTGTTCGACGCTGCATTTGCACAGACTCGTGCTATGAATTTGTAGAGAACGAAATGCTCCCACGCTGTGATTTATAGAATAAACTGATGTTTTTAGAATGGAGTTTTGTTAATTTTAAGCTAGCAACGTTAGGTGAGATGCTGCGTTTACGTATCATAAGAATATTGATCAATTCTGGAGCTGACGCAAAATGGAAACAATGGATAAATACGAATTTGGCAGCTAGCAGTTAGTCATGGGTTATTGACAACAAAATTGTCTTAGAAGAAAATGGAATGTCTGGTTAGTAAAGACTGTGAACGTGGTTTGTATAAGCAACTGACCATTAAATAAACTTAGTTACCCACTTACCTCAATAAAAGTATCCGACACTTCAATCTTCTCATCTTTCACTTCCTTGAACTCTTGTGAGACTTCGGAGGTGTCAAAATGTGCGCTATGATTAAAATCCATATTTCTTATTTACTTTAATAATAAGCGTCAAGTGTCTACTGCTAAGTGCCTCTGAAAGAAAATAAACAAATTCAATGGATTGAAAGCACAGTTTAATGCACATGTGCAACATTACAGAGGGAGCACCAAGGAGAAAGGAGCAGCTCCAAATTAGGCAGATAAATACCCTAAGGTACAAATAGTGAGTTATTTACAGCTTTGTGTGATAAATGACAACCTCGCCAAAGAGAGAAGGAGCTGCTCATGGCCAGTTACCTCTGGGCCGGCATGTGCCTTCAGAAGGCCGTACAAAAGATAAGTCCTTGGGGATCATCACTTGGCCACGATCCCACATACCATCAAGTGTAACTATGTGACGTGGAGTTTTAAAGATCTTAAGAAAAACAGATTTTTCTTTAAAAAATGTAGTTTTTTTAGCACGAAGCAAAAAAAAACCTGGTTTTATTGATGAAATCGCTTTTTTTTTGTCTTAACATTACCAACATTAATTACTTATCACAGCTAATGCATTTGTTGTTTAGGTTTACTACAATTAAGTGTTCTTACGTTTAAAAATTTTACAAACAACTTTTAATTTACATTAGGAATGCAATATATCTCATTAGCACCCTTGTACATGAGAAGAAAGTTCTGTTCACTCTTGTCCCTTAGACATCTTTGGCTCAGACGGAGAAAACTTACAATGCTTCGAAACTTTGTCAGAGGCAGTCCAATTGCTAACTTTTTTTTGAATATGTTTTGAACATCAACTCACATTTTAACTAATTGATTGATCAAAACACGTTGTCAGGGATCTGACTAGTAAAATAAAGCGTTATTTTTAAAAGTAGCACGAAAAATAAAAAAACGATGTTTTTTTTCAACGTTCAATTTTGTCGTTTTATTTTGAAACACTAATGTGAGGTCCCCTACGAGTTATGGATTGATGGGCATGACGTGTCAATCGGCGATCGATCAGGTTGGCACGCCGCCCAAGAAAACAGTGGAACATTGTATACCGCCAGGAAGGATGCAATATGCCTAGTGTTTTAGAGGCCGTGAAAAAAAAAGGAATTTTTTGGGAAAAATGATAAATAGTTGTTTTTTCTTGAAGAAATCTTTTTTTTTTGCTTTTTCATCACCAATATCCACTACTTAACACTAATAATGTATTTGTTGCTTAGGTTTCGTTCAATTGGATGATCTTACGTTAAGAAAAAGTACAAAACGTTTCAATTTGCATTAGGAATGCAATATATCTCATTAGAACCCTTGTACATCAGATGAATATTCTGTTCCCTTCCGACCTTTACATCTTTGGCTCAAAACCAGAAAACTTACATTTTTCTTCTAAACTTTGCCAGACGCAGTTCCATTACGGATTTTTTTTCTAAATCTATGTTTTGGACATCAACTAATTCACTGTTCATAAAATGCTATCAGGGACCCCATAATAGTAAGAATAAACGTTATTTTCCAAAGTAGCACGAAAAATTAAAAAAAAACGTTTTTTACTGTTTTCTTTGGCACTTAACTTTTCGTTTAAAAAAACACACTAAATATTCCACAAAAACAAGATTTATTAATTGGGGTGAATGCAGTATACTGCTTGTAATTAAACATGTCCAACACATCCTGTGATACTTTGTATTAATTCGTAGATCGTACTTTGTCTCTAATATTTTTGTACTGCATTTTTCTAATTGATTAATGTATATTGACTTGTAGCTAACCCTCATAATGTTAGTGAAACATGCTAATTAATATAAAACAATCGAATTTACTTTAGATGTCTCAACTCATCCCGAAGAAAACATAGGCAACATTGTATCCTAAGATCCCTGTATCCTACGTATAACGCTTTATTTTTTTTTCTTCTTGTTTGTTACATAACACTTTCACACAGAAAGCCTTACAATTCATTCTGCCTGTATATAGCACACAAATATGCTTTTTAGTCCTTTATATACATATATACACGAATATGTTACGAGTGGCGTCCTCAATATTAAAATTACAGAAAGATAGGAAAATAAAAGTTAAATATATTTGTAATCAAATTTCCGGTCTTGGATTTAAATTAAGATAATAACACACTTTACCACCGGTGAGTTTTCTACACCTACACGAACAACTCTGCAATGTAATCTGCATATGCCCTTGTACTCTAATCTTGACTGCTACTTTTAAGAGCTTCATACTTAGTAGTAGTTTCCCTTTCATCAAAAGACTGTGGAAAATTCCAAAGGCGGCGAGTATTCTGGACAACTTTTTCACTTCATAAAGATAAATACATATGTCGAGTGTATGAACGTATATCCAATAGTGTATGACCGTATATAAGATTGTTAGTTACAACAATGCTGTGCAATACAGGAGAACATACCCGGTCCGCCGGACTGGGTCTTCCAGCCCGCGGAAAGAATTATTATGATTTTTATATTTCACTAAATCTGTTAAGAGTGAACAAGAAATTTTCCATCGATCACGCAGTGCGAAACGTGGCAACGCCGTGAAGACAAGCAATGGGCAAGCGCGGAACTAGAGAAAAAAACCAATCATTTTTTTTTCTTTTTCATTCATTTTTGTCACCTTGCAACAAGGTTTAACCTGCACGTCTTCGTAGATTCCTGTTGGCAATTTGGTGACTGCAAGTTCGCGCTGAATAAGTATATACCGTACAGAAGCGTGGTTCTAAAATCTAATCTAATACGCTCCTTGGGTGGGTATATACAGCGTTGCCAGCCTCGGAACACTAAAAGACCGTATAGCAACTGTACAAGAAAAAAGTGTTTGTTACCTCAGAGCCGTACATTTCAATCATACCTCAAGTTAGAATTTTCCTGCTACAATTTCCAAGTTAATGTTCCACTGTATATGCGTATAAAGAGCTTAATTAAAGGTGTTTTTAAAGTCCTTAAAATGTTAACACAAGTTTAGGTAATATGTACACAATGATATGGGAGAAAATGTATAAAAATAAGTAATTTATGATTCAAGAAATTAAGCTAAAATTATGAACAAATGCCCTATTTTAGCTATAAAAGGAATATTTGAATTTAAGGTGAAAATAACTTGATTTCTCACTCACCATACTTACTTGTCGAAACTGAATGAGTCGTCGTCGCTTTCGCCATCAGCATCTCCATCATCACTGCACAGATTGCTGCTTTGTTCTTGAGAAGGTTGCTTAGGAATCCCATTAAGAAAACCTTTTGATTTTGAACTTAGCACGACTTCATTATTCTGGACCCAATGACTTCATAACACACATGCACTATTGTTGATATTAGAAGCCAATTTCTCTGTTTCCGTTCAATAAAATTAAATACTCGCTCAAAATCTGCATTCGAATGTTGTACGCATAAAGCTCCCGTTTGCACGGAAACGAAGTGAGTGACATACACACTTTAATACAATTATACCGGGAATAAGACTGTTGCAAGACACCTGCACGCTAAAACACAAATACTCGACATTCCATTTTGGAGGAAAGTTCACGATTGAAATTTAGAAAATCTATTTGGAAAGTCGATTTGCGTAAATCATCTCTGCTGTACTGTGAGAAGAAACGTTCCGTTTGTGCTCAATTTTTCCCAAAAGTATTCAACATTCAATTCTTGGACAATGCTTGACGAGCGGATGGGCATAAAATATAAATATGAACAGCAAATTAGAGTCAATAGTTTGTGCTTCATTTTTGCCTCAAAAATCTTTCGTTTCTGCTTCATTTGTGCCGCAAAAAAACTTCCGTTTGTGGTAAAAATCCGACATTTGATTTATTTATAAGGATAGTCACTGAATTTGGCAGAAAATACAAACTTCAATCAACCATTTGTGATTAGTTTATATCGGACCCTTCCGGAAAAACGTTCAATTTGTACTCCAATTGTTGCAAAATTATGCTACATCCAATTTTATTGGACCAGCTTCACGCTCGAAATATGTATATATATAATTCATCAAGAAATTAAGTTGGGGTAAATAGTTTGTGCATTTTTCTGCTTAATGAAGCACAAAATTGTGCTCAATTTCCCCTGTAAATAGGCGATATTATTTTTTTGTGCGAGAGACAGCTTCGCTGAAAATATCAGGTTTGAGACTGAATTGGTGGTAATTGCGTGTTCTTAGTTTGTGCCATGAGACATTCTATTTCTTATGTTGAGGTGTTTCACGATAAAAATCATAGAAATATAATTTCGAAACTGAATTCGTAGTGTCATTCGTTTCTGCTTTATTTGGGTTGAATTTTGCCGTAAAAGTTTAGTTTGTACTGAATTCCTAGTAAAAGGATGGGCGATGGGACGTTCATTATATTTGAAGGGCCTTCTTTACGCTTGAAATGGCAATTGTATATTTTGAAACTATATGAGCGTCAATTTTCTGTACTTAGTTTGCGATGAAACTTTCTGGTAGAATCCGGAACAAACAAATGTGACGAATTCAGTTTTAAAATCGATATGCTTTGGAATTTCGAGCGTGAACCTGACACCAAAAACAAATTGAATGTCGTAAGCTTTTCCGACGAATTAAGCACAATCCGGCAGACACGAATATCAAAAGCTTTTTCACAAATTGCCTTTCTTTAATCATCTTTTTATGATACCATCCGGCACAAACAAAATACAAACGTTTGACATGTATTGAGTTTCGAAATTCGTATTTTCGGTGATTTTGAGCATGATTTGAGTAACGCAAAAATTGGGCGTAACATAACTTTGTAACAATTTGAGCGCAAACGTGGCAATGTCGATTACGAGCAACTGACGAACTGCGTTTCGGAATTTATATTTTCGACGAATTTAAACGTAAGCTTAGCCCCACACCCCAAATATTGTGTGACGTATTTGGTACAAAGGAAACATTTTGTGGCACTGTCTAACACAAGGGAACAGAAATGGAAGTCACGAACTCAGTTTCAAAATTAAAATGCGTTGAAATTTTGATTGTAAAGATATTTAATGTATCATATATTTGCGAGAAACTGAACGTAAATCCATGCTTTTACGGTACAAACAATTAATACCAATTCAATTTCAAGATAATTATTTTCTCGAGGGTAAAATAAACTTCCCAAAGAAATTTAAGGACACGTACTTTTATGAAATAAATTTCGTTTTGAAATTTATATTATCAGCAACTTTCAGAGTAAAACCGGGTCCCTTCCCGAAATTAAGTGTTGGAATTACTTTGCGACAAATTACGCATAAACGTAGCCTTAGTGGCGCAATCAGGTACAACCAATTGGTCGCTTATGTTGTCCCCGTAAAAAGAGGGAGAGCTTCATGGAGATTTATATTTTGCTTTAAATTAAGGATACTTTGGAGCTAAAGAATTCTCTTTTGTTTTCAATTACAGATATATATTCAAACATACCACTAACGATAGACTAATAAAAATAATAAATGAAATAAGTAACATTTCATTTCGTAAAGCATGTAAAATGAATATTCAAAAAATAAGTTTTTACAACCAAAATCTCAATTTGTGAAGTTGCCCCGCAAGATTTGTTTAATTTAAAAACTCCCTATCGCGTAAACGAAACCAAGGGAAATGTTGAAAGCTGGTAGTACAACCAAACAGTTTTTAATGCTACCCAGTACCGCTAAAATCACGACCCTGGGATAGCAACTTCAACAAGGCCAGGCGCTCCCTGCATAGGATTTAAAATCTGTCCAGAAATCCCGAAATTAAAAGGTGATAAGCCTTCCTCCTCCGAACGTATTGAATAATGCAAAATATCCCACGTACAATGATAAAGAATATAAACTATTACAATGTATTCATGCTAAGCCTGTGAGGCGTCCCTCCCTCTCGGAAGGTTGGTAAGGAACTGTCACTGTCCTGCAATTGCTCTTTTTCTTCTGAATTTAGTTTACATTCGAGTCCCGATTATTCAGGTAAAAAAAATGTCCGAGTCAACTGGATAATAAAAAATCCGACCATACTCGGAGCGTGCGGTAAAATGAAGATTGTTGTTACTGTCTTCGATAAAATATAAATTATGTAATTAATTGAACTTAAGGTAAATCTTTACCAAACTCTCGTCCCGGAAATGTTTCATATAACACTTGCTTAAATCAATCGAAGAAAAAAAACAGTAGAGAAAGCAGTTACACGATAACTGCACATTCGGCGACCTACTACGTAACGCGGAGAAAATTTTGTGACACCCTCTCCCTTCCTTGATGATCGAGCTTTATCACAAATTTAAGCAAGACGTGATTTTTCTACCGGATATTGAGAGGGATGTCAGCCAGTCCAGACTGCAGATGCAGAACAGGTTCTTGACAGTAAGAAGACCGGGGATGTCGCTGACAGTTGAAAGATCGATACTGAACGGCAGGTGAAAGTACAAGAAATTATTCCGCAATGTATGTGAATTATAGTTATATGAAAATTCATGTATACACTGTGATCAGTATGTAAACTCACATGTCTTGCAGCCATTTCTAAACACTTGCTGTATACGAAGGCAGATGTAACTTAGGATCAACATTTCGAACAACTGTTTTAAATGAATAAAATGCTCTTTTTGGAAGCCTCAAAC
>JAGDQP010059619.1:0-12346 GCA_022664845.1 Lepisma saccharinum | reverse complement strand
TCAAGCTTCGACATTCGTTTCAAAATTGTACAAAACCGCCTTCTGTCTTGGCCCTCTTCACTCGTTCTTTGAACTCGGGATTTAACAATTACGTTCGGTCATACCCTAGGCACACTCTCGGAACCAGAAACACACTTCGAAACTACACACTACTGTATTTGTTATTTGTGGCCATTACGTATCTGAAGCTCCGGTCGGGATAGATAAGGGCCCACGATTTGGAAAGAAACGGCCCTGGCCTTACAGAAGGTATCTCAGCATTTGTCTGGTGAGAATGATCTACACCAGTGAAACTTTCCGTCACGATGTCGCAGTAGAGTTCGGATACACATACCGCGTGGCAGGCAGACACACAAAGTGCTTCATTCATTTTGCATGTCACTCAATGACGTTCCCTGTTAATGCAGATAGCGTTCATCGCAAACACAAATACCACATGCCTGTCTTGAATGATATGTGTGACTTTTTTCCATAGTATGTACTTAGGAAAGTCTACTGAACATGTGTTTCAGGTACACCCCGTAGGGTTGCAGAAAGCCAAGAGGTCATCTGCATGGTTTGAATGGATGCCAGTTGTTTCCCGACCAACCCAGGGTGGTTTGGTAACAAACTTTGATTATTATGTAACATGAATAGAGTCCAGTCACATTTTGCACAATGATTCTCGGCTTAATACTACTAGTATCATTTGTTACTCACACAGATCAATAATAAGACTACGTTTTGTACTGCTTTTGCGTGTTTCACATGTAAGTAGAACCCTCAGCAAACCAACTATCTTTCATGTGACATTTCAAAAACATTATACACTTGCAACTTGTTTACTGGTAGTTATGCAACCACTCATCGGAACCCCACAATTCGCCATATCTTTGATTTTGTTCGCACTATCGAAGTGGTACAAACGAATTCTTCTCTAATATTACATACCCTTTCCTTTCCAGCTCATTTTCACCGATCTTTATTTGCAAACATAAGCGGGAATCCCTCATTTCCTTTGGGGAATCCCTTGCGCAATTGTTCTGGAGTTTTGATTTTGATATTTTTGGATACAACGCATATGACTTCCTCTATGAAATTCCACGCCGGCTGTGTCACGGCCATTCGTCTTTGTGCTATAGCGTCTCAAAGTTCCATGCCGCCAAATTTCCCACGCCCATAACTCGTAAAGGACGCCGCTTTGCGATTTGTGTCCATATAGTTTTTTGTTTGTTTTGATGTCTACTTTCAACTCCCAAACGCTGTCATAGGAATTACGGAACACCCTATATATATAATTCCCCGCATTATTCCAAGACGACTTAACAGATTGCAATGATTTTTCACATACGACCAGATAATGGTCCAGTTTGTGAAATTATCGTATTCTTGTTAACCGTAAGTTCCTGTATCGCAAAGGAATGAATAAAAATTGTAATTTCAACCCAAGTACCTTCAGTGCTTAAAAAATCTGGATGTAGTCGTTCTGTTCGTAAGAGACCAGACGGTATGACTCTAGCACCTTGGATCATTATTATGGGATTTTACTTGTGTTGATACGTTTGCCCTCTCGAATCTTCCTCATTCATCTTTACGAGCTGGTGGTGCTGCTTTCCGTCGAGATTTCGAAAAGAAAAATAGAAAATACAGTACCCTGTTAGATAAATTAATCTTCATTGCCATTGCAATCGAGTCAAGCGGTACTTGGAGCACCGAGGGCTTCAATTTCATCAAAGAAGTTGAACGACGCATTGGGCTTGTTTCCGGCAATGCCCGCGCAACTGCTTTCTATTTTGCAGCGTATTAGTATCGCCGTTCAGTGTGGAATGTTTCTTCAGTTCTTGGAACGCTGCCTCTGGGCAAGGAATTTGAATAGATTTTTCTTCTTTAAATGCTGTTTCTCTCATTGTTGTATGAGTTTGTTTGTAAACAATTATAATAAAATAAACGATTAGTATATAAACTTTTAAATTT
Source organism: Lepisma saccharinum (assembly GCA_022664845.1). Classification (NCBI taxonomy): domain Eukaryota; kingdom Metazoa; phylum Arthropoda; class Insecta; order Zygentoma; family Lepismatidae; genus Lepisma; species Lepisma saccharinum. Next base: position 10,393 of record JAGDQP010059619.1, on the reverse strand, counting down.
ACATTAGGATTGTTGTAAATAAAAATGTTTGGATTTAATGTTTTAAAGCATTCCAGCAGCATTTAAACTAAATTATTTTATATGAAAATCAAACAAAAGTTTGCTCCAAAAACTATGGTTCAATGTCCAACAATAGAGTCACGAGACATCAACAATGAACTTAATATATCAAAAGATTCAGGGTTTGTTTGACGAAGTTACCCAATTAAACTCGACCATTTTTAGATAAATCTAATAGGTCAAATTAATTTCTGAAAATATATCTCCAACAACTACAACCTCATCTATTAACAATTAGAATAATTAAAATAATACATAATCGAAGTTATACATGAGAATTCATACAATTATTAACTCGTATCAAGAAAAGTAAACACATACTACCTAAATACTAAATAATTGTCATGAAATCCTGTTCTAAAATTGACAACTACTTAGATCGATAGTAGATATATTTTCTACAAAAAATAAACTTACAATTAACATAACATAAAGAGCTCTGAGGAAAGTGAAATGGTGCAGGCATTGTTTGAAGATAACATCTCCGGAATCAATATAGTCACCAGGAACTCTTCAAGAAAATCAAGAAATCAAGCAGTAGTATTAGTAGTTATAGTATTAGTACTAGTAGTAGTAGTAGTAGTAGTAGTACGATAAAGGTGTATTATCAACAGTAGTTTAAGAAAATATTACAACATTGAGGTATAATTCGCCATTTTGAATTCAAAATGTACACCCAAAAATTATTTTCCACACCGTTCGAGATACAGAAATGAAATTTGGTATGAATGTGTACCCTTACGAGTAGGTTATTATAAATGGGGCAAACTTCCCCTATGGTGGCGCAGCCCCCCGGGGATGTGTATGGGCCATGTTTTCAACATGGGGCGCAGCCCGCCACGGGGAAGTGAGTATTGGTGACTGTCCCGATGACTTTCCAACATATTTTTTCACACCGCACCAACGGGTGGGTGGGTACTTTAGCTACTACCGACATATTGAACAACAATCTTTAAAAATCAAGCGAAATTCAAAATAGCCGACTTGAAGATGACGTCGGCTATGATGGACGTAACTTTTGCCATGTAGAACCTTCCACCCGGCACCCATTAATATCTATATCTATCCTTTCCTTGAAGCGTTTAAGAAAGACGTTCCAGATTTTTGGTTCACCTGTCTACATTAAAGTTGAATATAAATGACTTACCTTCATAAAACTGAGGCCCTTCTTCTTGAAAATGATGATGTCTCATATTCACTTCATCTCCACCAGGGCGATGTAACTGAGGAATCAAATTCAACCACAGGGACATCTTGTGACCACGATAATGACTTTTCATTTGCTGTTTTAATCCTGAAAAGATCATGAAAAAACTATCGTTATGTTCTTTTATATTACAATACTGTTTTACTTGACATATTTATTTATTTAAATTCCACACATTTTCTCATAGTATTTATAGAAAACCAGAAAAACAATGTAGTGAACATGGGACGTTTGCACTACGTGCAATCGAAAGCGGACGAACATGATCTACGACTCCTGAGCTAAAGGAGGCGAATATCACGGATGGGGGAGAGTTCATGTGAGATAGAATGGTTTACTTTTACAATCAGAATATGTGGGTAGAAGAGAAATATTATGTAACCTATTTGTAACCAATAGACATTCTGCTTATGTGAGTAGGTGTTTCTGGCAATAAGTTACTGGGATCCTTTGTACTTCTAAACAACCTTACGGAGCGAGAATAAACACAATTTCTGGTAAAGAATATTCCTGATTTCTTGGACATCTTTCCACTGATCACTCGTCGACGAAGTACACTTCATGCATGACGGCGCTGCCACACAAACTCGTATTGCTTGGATGAACAATTTCCTGGTCGGTGGGTAGGTAGAGATGAACCTATAAGGACCAATTGCATGGCCTTCACGCTAACCTGATTTAAACCCATTGGAATTTTACTTGTCAGGCCATTTAAATTATTGATGAATTCGTCACTGTAGCCTGATACCGACCTTCCCCACAATCGTGTCGTGGCAGCTGTGAGACAAATCAAAACACATCAGGCATTTGGCATTGTTTTTGTGTGCCTATGACACGTCGATGTGTTGCCCATATTAAGGCAGAGCGTAGACATCTTGAACATGTTCCCAAGTATAACGTGAAGGGTTCTGTGTCAGTACCTTCATTCAAAACTTTTGAAACAAAGAATTTCCGGATCTGTGTTCCCATTTTTACTTGTCTACATGTAAGAAACACATCCATGAAAATTTGCTGTGTATTTCTGAGACACTCTGTATATTTGTTTGGTAACTGACAGTCGAGATTGAGCACTAATCTTTTAACTCACTCTCCCTATAAAATAATTAAACTATGGCTGTGTGGCACGAACTATGCAACTTTCCCTATATTCAAGAAATTGCAATCTTGTATATTTCTCTTCGCTACATTTAGGAGATAATAAAGATTGCTTCAATTGCCAAGAGCACATACAGAGAAAATTGCAATTAACATTTTACAAATGGAAATAAAGCTTCAGAAATAGTTCTCCTAAAGTTGTATTCCATAACACTAGTTTTCACTTTTGAAACCAAACATAGCTTGAGTTTAAGGTTTATTGTAAGAGTAGGGTGGTAATAGTCCTCTTTACCAAGGGTCTGGTTTCCCTATTGACTAATAATGGTCTCTGATTCGATGCTAATGACTTCCTAGTCTAGTCTCTGATGCTATGTTAACATACAGTGAGGACAATAAGCTAAGAGTTCATTCATGTGATTTACGATGTCACAATTGTAATAGAACTTGCATCAAGGCTGACAGTTCCTGGTACACCACAAATACTGTCAAAAGAGTATTTTTTCTAACTTTATATCGTACAGGTTACTCTTAATGGAGTTCGTTTTACAAATATAAAGTACATACTTATTATTTACGTCTTAAGTTTATGAGTACGTGAAAAAGAAATTGTAAAAACAAGCATTTGTGCGCATTCTATTTAAAAGTATATGCATGTATTACTTACTGCATTGAATAAAACTCGTATATGTATATAGGACATATAACATATACAGCGTGTTTTTAAATTACAGGGACAAACTTCTGGAGGTGATTTCTCACATCAAAACAAGACGAAAGTTCATCTGACAAAGTTTCGAAATGTGCACAGTTTAGGAGCTACAGGCTGCCGAAAGCGTGGGAAAATTAACATTAGAGTTTCATATTTCTAGCACCACGAACAGTAAAACTGATGCGGCATGGTGCTGTCAAAGACTTTAAATACACACTATCCTAAGATGCACATTTCAAAATTCCTCAAATGCGTAAGGAATTCTCCAAAAGAATTAGGGTGTTTCCAGAAATTATCTGAAGTAAAGCTGGGTCGAAATGAGCATGAATGGAACGGTTTTATCACCAGGCAACAATAGTTTGCTTGCACCCAGTTCATATGTCAAGTAGAATTCAAATACCGAATGATTTTCTAAAAGAAAACATGCGTGGTTGCATAACAAACATGAGTAAGAATTGCATAATTTCATGGAATATTTCATTTATTTGCTGTCAAAGACATTGAATATCATTGTCCAGTTGTATGTTGGAGGATGACATATGTTATCTTTACTCGCATGAGAAGTCGTTTAATTCATGACCCTTTTGAGCTACCTTTACTTCAGAAATCTTCCGGAATCCCTTGCGCGCCCATTATACGGAACTATGAAATATGCATTTTCAGAAAAAAAAAAGAAGTTTAAAGTCTTTGACGGTACCATACCGCATCAGCTCTACTGTTCGTGGTGTTAGAAATATGAAACTCTAATGTTAATTTTCCCACGCATTCGGCAGCCTGTAGCTCCGAAACTACGCACATTTCGAAAATTTGTCAGATGAACTTTTCGTCTTGTTTTGATGTGAGGAATCACCTCCAGAAGTGTGTCCTTGTAATTTTAAAACACGCTGTATATATGTACAAAATAATGTATACATTACATTAGAAATAAACTTTTTGCATTAAAGCTTAATATTTAGGGGTATTTTTAATAAGATATAGAGAAAAATTAGAAAGCATCTAGGGAATTCTTTCTTCAACATCTTGACAACACTTCACTAAAGTAAAATCGTTAATAAGTTAAAAGTAAATTTGCTTTAAAAAAAATTACCTAGTTCAAGGTAAAGTTGGTTGATGGGGTCATATGTATCCCAGAACGCACCGATCTGATGTTCAATTGTTTGTCCTGATGAATTTTCACCTTCTGTATCCGAGGCTGGTTTCGGCTGAGAATTGGGATTCCTGAAAAAGAAAAAAATGAAACATGACTTACTTGCATATAGGTCTAAGGTATATGCTAAACAAATACTGTAATTAATACAGAGAAGTTTGTGCCTTTAGAAATTTTCATGAATTAAACAATTTTCACTCATCACGTTCTGAGTTTATTCATTTGTGGAATGTAGGCCGGCAAGTAGGGAGAATCAAAGGGCGCACGTGCGTGGGGGCGCCAAATAAATATAAGGAGGGAGCGTTGTACTGTCTTGACTTCGTCGAAAATACAAGCTGCGACCCTGGTGAAATATTAATTCTGATTCCTAAACGATAACATATCAAATATGAAGAAAACGGTTTATTTTTCTTATTTATATTGCACTATTGTAGTATACTGTACAGGTATCGATAAGTGATTCTGCCAGACCCCTATTGCGTGGGTGTCACCTCCAAAATTCACAAACATTCCCTCCAACTTTAAAATTTTTTACGGTCAAAAATTGATGGAAACTATGCAAAACTCCACTTATACCCTCTTAATTTTGACTTTACAACCCCAAACTCAAAATCCTGGTGGAATCCCTGGTATCGATGTATTCTGTTAAATGTATTAGGGTTGGCGTCCCTTAGAAAACATGTATTTTTGGAAAAGCTATAGGGCGAGTAACAGTCAGAGAAGCTCTTAATCAAGGAACTATATCGTCATTCTCTCATAGTAATAATAAGGAAAATTCTGGAAAACAGTAGTGAAAATTAATAATGATAAAAAAAAGTGTTAGGTATTTTCTACATTTTTTCACCATTTTCTTTTTTGAATTTATTCCAGTTTTAGGTTCAACGAAGTATAAATAATGTATATCCAACATGAAATGTAGAGAATTTATCATGTAGATCTACAATGGAAACTCAATATCTCGAATCTGAAAGGGGAAAAAATATATTTTGAATGATCGAATATTTCGACTTAGCGAGGCTCCAGTTATCGTGATGGAAAATACCAAACTTCGGCACATAGAGGGCAGAAACTGACTGTGGATTCTTTTCTACACTGAGGGGCCCACATTTTCGCTTTACCATCATACGAAACGTTGCTCACAGCGCAACAGATACTCCCTGGGACAGTACTGGCAGTCGCGTGAGCAGTTCACGCCTCACACTTTCGTTCTAACCGTTGGGATAGTGTCCTACAAAAACAATAATAGGCGAGTTTTCTAAAAAAGAATCGTCAATCGATTGTCGTCAGCGAGGAGACTTAGCTAAGGGTGTTAAAATCGCTAAACTTCGCCTTCCAAAGGTTTACCCGAATAACTTTCCACTTATACTGTAACTTGGGCTTGTAGAGGTTCTGTAGCGAAAGATTTCCAGTTATTAAGGTTCAACGACATGTCTAGAAAGCAACAATTCGAGTTATCAAAGTTTCTATTTCCTGACATTCCAATTATAGTGGTAAGTTATCAGGGGGTGGAATAAGGCATCGTAAAGTCGACGATTTTACTGGGATTGACGTATAAATATGTTCAATGAATGTCAGGCTTTGTTTTCTCTACTGAATAATAAAATAGTCCGTGATATGTAATTATATGATAATAATATTCTGAAAATTTACATATATAATAATTAAGACAAGCAATAAATTAATAGCCCATGTCATTTTGAAAAGTAGTCTTAACCAGATAGCTGATGTTTATTTTTGTTTACATATAATAACAACATCAAAGCTTTTAATCAAATATTAAACTGGTATTAAATAGTGTACACATATCTTTCTGAATTTAATTCGATAAAAATAATTACGAAAATATATATTTTTAACACAAACAAACGATTGATATATTTAATCAATACTCACTGACATCTGTTGAATATTCTTTCGACACTGAAAGTGTATGTAACTGCATTGCTCTAATGTAGTGAGCATTTAATTTAGTATACTGTTTAGACAATAAGTTACTTTTCTAAATAATGAAAGTGTGTCCACTTTTATGGTCCGCAACCCGAAGCACAGACGGATTGGGGGAGGGGGGGAGCATTGCCTCCTAATAATTTAAGGATTTAGGAGAGAGACCCTGGTGGGCAATTACTTTATGGGTGGAAGCTACTCACGGATTTCTCATATTCAATCTGAAATGACCAATAAATACGCACATGGCCCGAAGATCTGGAATCTCTTCCTCGTCTCATTGTAGTGTTTTTTACCTCTTTGCTCATGGGTTCATAAAACAATGCTTTTCAGCAATTTTAAAACTAATTAAAATAGTTCTTCTACTTAAACACAAACGAACTTGTTGATTGCGAGACTGAGGGCTGATTTTCATTAAAGCTTGAGTTGATTGCGATTTGGGTGAGTAGCCAATTGAAACACTCTCCTTCTTCTAATATACAAGGTGTTTACAGAGTTGATTTGATTCTATTATAGAAAGAAAATGATTTGATAACAGTTGATCAATTGTTTCGCGTAGTAACAAGTCGCTATCAGGGCTGATTTTCATGAAAGCTTGCGTTACTTGCGATTTGGGTGAATAGGCAATTCAAATATGTGTTACACGTAGAACACGTAATAATAGGCCTTAAAACGCTTGTTTCAATTGGCTACTCACTCAAATCGCAAGCAACGCAAGCTTTCATGAAAATCAGCCCTGACAGCGACTTGTTACTACGCGAAGAATTTGATCAACTGTTATCAAATCATTTTCTTTCTATAAAAGCATCAAATCAACTCTGTAAACACCTTGTATATTAGAAGAAGAAAGAAAAAGTTATCTATAATGGAGTGAGCACGTAATGATGCAGCCATTTATCATATACAATGTCTTCTTTTCCTTCTTTTTGGTAATATTCCCCCCCCCTCCTCCTCTAAAGAATATATTTTCACTCCAGGTTACAAGAATGAATAAAGGTTATATGTTTGTGAGTTAGTAAGATGGGTGGGTGAAGGGAGTTGGTTAGTGGAGGGGCTTGAAGAATAGTTGTTGGAAAAGGGCTGAGAGTTTACGGAAGCAAAATGCTTTTCATTTCGCGGAGTGGTAGAGGGTAGATAAGATTTATGCAATAGCTGCCTTAGAGCAATACTCTAGTTTGGAAGCGGGAAAAAGAAGAAAAATAAAAAAAAATGTAAGCGGAAAAGATTTGGCGGGCGACCTGCTTTTTTCTACCAACAGCAGTAAAGTAAAGAAGTTTTATCCATCTAGTTGTGTATGTGTGAGGTTTTTTTCAACTTTATTTTTAGAGGTGACTCTTTTTTACCAATGCTGGTGCCATCTCTGTACGTAAACTGGACTCTCTCCCCGTCTCCTTTTACGAAGCGTCTTAAAGACTGACTGCATAACATGAAAATGGGGCAGAATTCTTAAACTTCCATTCCTACTTTCGTCCGCCCTGTATCGGATCTCCTCATAGGTTTCTGAAGAAAGAAGGAATATTGCATTGGAATGCAGCAATAGACTCGTTTGGTAAAAAAAAAAGAAGGGGGTTTGGGGGAACCGAGGTAGTGATGGAACGCTGTAAGAAAGAATAACATTTTCTTCGTCTATCCATTTTCGGTTCCATTCTATAGTGGTGATAACATGTAATGACCGTGGTCTTTTCCACAACAAGGAAATGACCTTACCCTTCCATCCACTAGCCTCTCATCTATCGTTTTTTGAACTATTCTACAGAAGAAGAAGAAGAAGAAAGACGGAACGTTTCTTTTTCAAGGGATGCCCAAAACCACTATATTTTTCAGAAGATAAGCCGTTGGGCAATGCTCGTACGAAATAATTCATCTTAAGCTCATACATCAACCAGTAAAACTAGGAAACAGTGATGCTAACCTTTGGAAGGAATTTAAACATACTACTTGGTAGTAAATCGCTAAAGATGGTGGTAAAATGTACCTTTGATTGATGCTTGGGAATTCTTTATTTTTTTTAATTCTCTGAATTGAGATACTTTACTGTTATCTCTAATAGTAATTCTTTCTGCATGAAACGAATTTATGTCATAAACATTTTATTATTTCATATGAGGTGTAACTCTTTCTCATAATACTTATCGGTATTTGTGAAACTTTTAATTCGACTCTAAAATGTTAATATTAAGTTTACGTTTCTTCATTCGAATACAATTTGTGGCATTATTTATCTTAGTACAGGTGCTATCAACAAAGCCGAAAACGTGACCCAGCCCGACGACGTAGGTGTAAGGTGACCATATTTTCCCCAGTGATTCCAGGGAGAATCGGGATAATTCCACATCTTCCTTGTTGCAACTGTAAATTTAGCTACCATTTCTCCTCCCTTCACTACTTGAAAGGCTACTCCATTCTTAATACTTTCTATCCATACTTCTTGAATTGGAGTTTAGAAATGAGCGTTTAAGCCAATCATAAAATTCCTAATACGATTTCAGAAAAGTGAAATATCAAAGAGTACAATGCAAGGATTTAGCGAAAAAGTATAGAATACACATTAGGACCTATGAAAAGAGTATGTCTGGTAGGCCTTGACAGAAGTCATTTCCTAATGTTTCTCTCGAATAAAAACAATAAAATTTTTCGAACGATGTTTATTCTTCAAACCGAGGAGACAAATAGCCGGGAATAAATGCCTTAATCGGGTAGAAACTCCCCGGAAACCGGAAACTCCCCAATGTAAGTGTCCCGGTTTGAAGCTTGACCCGATTGACGCGACTACTCCGTAACGCAGTCTTGATCCAAAAGATAACACCAACTTTGTAATCCGGCGACTTGCTGATCGAATACTAACCCGGTGACCCTGTCGTGACTTGATTTGATCTCATGTTGTTCCAGTGACTTGAATCAATCAATAATTTCAATTTGGAAAATTTACTAATTCTTTCAGACTAACCTTTCTGACAGGAGATTTGTACAACTCCAGGAAGTCGTTTGGTACTTTTTTTCCATATATTTTTGCTATTTTTACGAACTTTTTGGGTTCCTTTTTTTGACCGCGGGGGGGGGGCCCCCCCCCCCGCTCGGTCACCCCCTGAAAGAAACACTGTTCAGACGCCGAAAGTTATAACGAAAGAATTTAAAACTCTCCTTTACCCTGAGGATCATCGGGTCACCGAGTCAGGCCGGGTCAAAGCACTGACTCGGTGCATAATTTGAACCGATTGATTAGCTGACCCTTTTCAGCAATGGCAACCATCGTCAGTTACTTCCATAATATATCTTCCTATTCTCCCTAGCTTTCTTTGTTATCTTATGTCTGCTCTTCCGTCATATCTCACGTGTTCTGTTATTTTCTCTATAGAGACATCAAATTTTACCTTTCGGTCTATAATCTTTTAAATCTCTTTTTATTCTTCTTCTCTGTCCTTCACATTTTTCAGTGTTTAGATAAATCGCAAACGACAACAAATGAAGTCGAATTATTTCAATAAGATGGACATTAGAATTTTATATGTAAAGTTATTGGAATAGCAGTGTTTTGAAACATGTATATTTTTTTTTAATTTTAAATCGCATAAATGTCAATTTATATCATATTTGGTATTCTCCTACTGACGATAAGTATCATAAATGAAGAAGCTCAGAATGCAATGTTGCAAAACAAAGTGTTTATTATTATTGTATTTTGTCCATAGCTTGCAACGCTGTATTCAGATAGGTTGTTTATCACTCTAGAAGACAGCAAATGTCATTTATAAAGTAACTTAGTGTCATTTGAGAAAAGAAAATATTTATACCAGGTTGGCAACATTGCCATTCTAGTGACATCACATATGAATTTCTAATATCCACTCGATTGATACACATCTACTTTCTGAACAACATTATTTTACTTTAAATAATCGTTTATCGAGAAATATTCGTTTTATTTTGCTATTGAAAGTCGTCCATTTTGGGCTGGAAGTTGGAAACCATGTATCTCGAAAATGAAACAATTTTTGATGAAACCTCGTATAAACTTTCCTTTTTTTTTTTTTTTGGTTGCGAGATTCGTCTTAAAAATACGTCTCGCGTGTTTCGGAATACACTGTTTGTGAGTTCAATACTCATATTGTACTAAAACGAACTTTTAGTATTAAATTGTAATTGAGATGGTATAATTGAAGAGTTTGTTTAAAAAAACAAAAACAAAGAATAAACAAGAAAAAAAAAGTTCAGAAAATAAAATTTTCAGAAG
>JAGDQP010059618.1:0-12346 GCA_022664845.1 Lepisma saccharinum | reverse complement strand
GTATTGCTGAGATTTGCCACTTGCATCAGACACTTAAAATCGTAGAAAAGGAGTATCATGAAATACATACTTGACCAGCTATCATGAAAGAAGACCGGGATTTCATCCCTCAACTCGAACTCCCCCCACCCCTGACATCCACTACAGTTCGGCGCGAAAAAAGCACACTTTCGTGAGTAGTTCACATTTCTTCGCACAACACCTCAAGAGGCGAGATTTCTCACGCTTCTTGAGGATGAAAGTACCGTATTGATATAACTGCTTAAAAAAAGTGTTTAAGTGAAATACGTTGCAGACATTCAAAAAAATTTTGCCATGAATCATATGTGAATATTTCACTTGAAATAGAAAAAAAGTTTCTGAAATACCGTTCTTTCAGATTTGTCTACTTGTCAAGAAATGCAGAATTTATGTTACTTGAAAAATAACTTGAATGTCTTCTTTCAATCAGTGGAATTATTAATGTACCAATTATCTTGAGCAACTATTGAAGCCTTTAGATCAACATTTCATGAAATCTCAAATTGTTATTAGAATAAACAAAAGAAAGAAACTTCAAATTTTACGTTACCTGCCATTGGAGTCCGTATATTTAGGACAAAAGTGTGGAAATTCGCTGCTTAATGCTTAAAACAAGCTGAAATTCTCTGACTTTAACATGGTAGCCGCTTATCTTGGGGTTTCATTACATCGTGTTATAAGTAACAGATTTCCACAGAAAATTTCACGGACCATAATTTGAAAGGTTTTAACCAAATTATATATAGGCTAAGAGGTGACCAGGAAGATTTTTTTTCAAAGACACTGCGCAAGCTACTATGCAAGTGACACCTTGTCCAGCACTATAGTCAAAGAGATCAGGAGAGAGATACAAGATAGCAGACTTTAATAAGACTCCAGAAACCTGACTTGCATTTGGTTGAATTCACCAAATCAACAGCCAATTTCGAAGAGAATATCACAGCTATTCTGCGGAGAGCGGAATTTAGTATCAACGAGAAGGTTACCATCCACTACAGACAGTTAATACCAAAGTTGGAAGAAAACTGGGAATTAAATTTGGAGGAGTGTAAAGCCCGCTTTTGGTTCGGAGGCCACGAAGGAATAGTCCAATGGGCCAATTGGACTTTGCACTGGACTTCTTGAAAAGAAATCTGAAAGCAAGTCTAAAGAAATAAAACTCCTACTCTCAAACGTCAGAAAACAGCCGAGAGTGACAAACATCGTCACCCAGACGTCCCAGGAGAGAAACCGTACAGGACCTGTTCGAAAAAAAAAAACCTGCAACATACAAGCACCTCCTTTTGAGGACCAATCAAACATTCTGAAAAGCTAAAACTGTCTTTCACGAAACAGTTCCTGTACAGGCAAAACACAACACAAAACACAGACAAAAGCTGATAGTAAATGACGATTCTTCTCCAATAATTCCCACAAGTTGCATAGAAAAGAGAAAGAGAAGGGGGCAGATGCTCAGCAAAAAATAAACTAACGAATCACTTATTTACAACCCGACAAAGACGAATTTAAATAAACATTAGGTAGAAGTCTTAGACGACGACCTTTTCGTTCTGTCTGACACCTAAACCGAATACTTTAATCCTCCTACAACCGTGAAAATTTTCAGGTAGAACCTGGAGAAGTATTACTCAGGTTTTACCTGAGGCACTACGTGAGACAAAAATAAATTTACGGAAGTACAAATTGGCCCTCCCAAAATCAAAGGAAAGTGGTTTGGAACCATTCTATACGAGAGCATGCTGGCCATCCACAGGAGATAGCAGCACTCGTTAAAATCAGAACAAAACGAAACCTGACCCCCAAAACAAACGCGTGCAAGAAACAAAACTTAAATCAAGATAAGATATCAGTATCAAACTCACAGAATAATCAGAGGAGTCTACGCATCCTAGAAACACAAGATTATTAAGAAGATGCACGGCTAAAACCAAAGAATTAAAACGTTCAAAAAATAATTGAAATAAGGGAAATAAATACGTAAATAAAGCTCTCCAAAGAAACAAACAAAAAACGAAGTGAGTTTCACACTACTTTGGTTCAGGCTTCAGCCTGCGTTACAAACAAACGTATAAAGTAAGAAAAATAATGTCGAAGTCCTCTAATATTTATTTTAGGCGACCCTAAACTAGGATACATTTTACAGACTGCAGCCTGCCCAAATGAATGACAAATTTTCTATTTAGCTTAACTTGCATATTAAATTTTAAAACAAAAGAAGAAAAAACACTATCATCGTTTCCTTAAATCGGCCTTCTGGTCGTATTAAAGATTCTGGCAGGATTTTCAGTTTGGTGGGTGTAAACCAAAATTTGGGGGTAATTTTAGAAGGTTTGAAGTAGAGTTTAGCAGAGTTTCTACAATTTTCAAAACAAAGAAAGAAAGTTCTGTGTGTGTGTGCGAGAAATTTTGAGGGGGTCATCCAGGAATTAGAGGTTTCTGGCAGAATCCTTACTAGTTTGTTTCGACAAAGTGTACTTACGTTCCAGTTACACTGAGTATTTCCATAGTGGAAAACTTCTGAATAAAATTATCCCCAGCAAAAGCATCCTTGAAATGCTTAATATTATCACCATTTTAATATACTAGCTCGCTCCTAGTGTTGTAAATAGAAAAAAGTTTTGTTTTTATAAACCAGTTGTTTTATTGAGAAAAACATGAGCCTTTCTTCTTTTTTTTTTCGAAATTTAGTTGTTTTTCTCAGGGCAGCAATTTGTAATACTGCTAACGTCTTTTTAAGCAAGAACTACTTTTATATAGGTAATTAAGAAAAAATACAACATAAACCCTAGATTACAAACACTTTTTGGTATATGTGAGATTTTAAAGTAGCCCAGTTCTCAGTGTTGCTAACTTTCTAAAAAAAAAAAGAACATTTTGAAAAACACTTCATCCATGCCGTATCTGGCAGAAACTTAGGTTGAACATCATTCAACACAATAAAAGAAAGTTTTCGGTGTCCCCGACCTCAAACATCCCAGTTGTCAGTGTAGCCAGCATATTTTAAAATATAACTTATAGAAATGTCTTTATTAATACAAGTCTACACCTGTGCATTGATTTACACTAAATTTGACATACGTGTTCATTAGGCACTGGGACAGGTCTTACAGGTACTCCAGGTACCGTAGTTTGTCAGGGTTGCGAGACAATTAAAAAAAATTAGATTCAATATTTGTTAGCGTTGGACGTATCCGCATTGATTTACACAAAATTTGACATGTGCAGTAAGTATTCGGTCAGTTCATGTGGATACTTAAAACAAAGCAGTTGTCAGTGTTACCAACATTTTAGAAAATTTTTAATCGCTCCCATATCGTTCAATATATTAGGACCAAACTTTGTATTTACGTACTGAAACTCGTCACAGAGGTACTTCAGGTCCCACAGTTTACAGTGTTGCCAATTAATTTTGAAAATTATATATTTACTACTTCCATCCAGTTCGACGTATCCGCACCAAACTTTGAGTATACACATTCGACACAATTGAAACATGCTCAAACACCCTGTTCCCTGTATCCAAACACCAACTTGTCGTTGCCACCCTATTTTAAAATTTGAATTTTCAAATAGTCCCATACTGTTACGTGCCGATAGTTATTCCTATACTTTCAAAAAAGCGCGCGGGGGGGGGGGAAGCCGCGGGGCGTGGCTAAGTGATAATATGCTTTGAAATAATAGTTCTCAGAGCAATATTACAAAAGACGCAGTAAAGAAAACATATATGCAGTTACTTGTTTACAAGAGTATTCATTATGCGTTTATACAACTCTTTTTAAATATGCATAATAAACAAAATAGTTTTGTATATATATATATATGGGGTGTTTCAGGACCTCTGGTACAAACTTCGGGAGGTGAATCCTCATATGAAAACAAGAAGCAAAAAAGTTCATATGAACACGCGCCCTATCACGCGTACTTTAGGCGCTAGAGGGCCCCAAAACTGTGTTTCAAGGCGATTTATTTCGAATGCTAATATCTGTAGAGCTTGCGGTCCATCGTTTCGTCAAATAAATCGGACCTGCTCGTTCGGAAAATGCACATATCAGAAGTGATGGGAAAGAGCGTGAGGGATTCCCCAAGAATTGCACAGCGAAATTGGGTCGATCAGAGCATGTAGAGAATGACTTAATACCAGAGAACAATACTACCTTGGTTGCAAGTCGATACCTCACGCAGGTGCAAGATGGGGAAGGAATAAAGAATGTTATGCATGGTTGCATAATAGCAGAATGTATTTAAAAGTGATTTATTTCGAACAGTAATAGCTGTAGAGTTTGCGGCCCATCGTTTCGTCAAATAAATCAGACTTGCTCGTTCTGAAAATGCACATTTCAGAAGCGATGGGAAAATGGGCGAGGGATTCCCGAGTGAAATTATGCAACCACGCGAAACATTCTTTATTTCTTCCCAATCGTGCATCTGTTTGAGGTATCATCTTGGAATCAACGTAGTGTTGTTCTCTGATAGAAAGTCATCGTCTACTTGCTCTGTTCGACCTACATTCGCTGTGCAATTATTGGGGAATCCCCCACTTCAATCGGGGAATCCCTCGCACACTTTCCTGTCAGTTCTAACATGCACATTTTCTGAACGAGAAAGCCCGATTTTTTTTTTATGAAAAGACGAGCCGCCATATCTACAGCTATTAATTAGTATTAGAAATAAATCGCTTTGAAATAGTTTTGGACGTCTTTGGGGCCCTCAAGCGCCGAAACTAAGCATGATAGGGCGCGTGTTCATATGAACTTTTTTTCTTGTTTCGATATGAGGATTCATCTCTTGAAGTTTGTATCAGAGGTCCTGAAACACCCTGTATGTGATATATATATATATATCACAGCTGGGGCAAGCCTTGGACCCCGGAGCATGAGGGAGCAATCCCCAGTGTTTTTATAGTGAAACAATGTACTTGTGGGGCCGCGGTGGTTCAATTATTAGATCTCTCACCTCTGGCACTAAGGGTCTTCGGATCAATCCTTGCTCACGCAATGTGGGCTTTGTGATGGACAAACAACGTGTGCGTTCGTTTCCTTGGGGTTCTCCCATTTCCTTCATTTCACCAATTCGTATGATCATCCATGCGGTCTAAGCCAAAGTTGCCTAAAGGCCTTAAAAATTAAATTCGAATTCAAAAACTATGTATTAGTATACTCAAACATGTCTCTCTCTCTCTCTCTCTCTGCTTTTGAATTGAAGCAGGTTATTTCCCGGAATTTTGAGCTAAAGATAACTGAGTTTTGCGGATGGTAATTGTGATTAAAAATAGATATCTTCCTTGAATAATGCCGTAATTAGAAAGTAATGTATTGTGTATATACGGGATAGCATATTTCGGTAAGAATTCATAGTTTCTCAGTTTACAGTAAAGATGTCTTCGAAGTTTTATTATCTCTAGTAATTATTATTATTATTATTGTTTTACTCCCTCCACTTTATGATCGGCTTTGAGCCTCTGACCTACACCAATTCGACTTTGAGAGACCCATGAGGACAAACAACCGACTACGTTGAATGCAACCAGTCCGATAGTTTGTTATCCAATATTTCAAGAAAAATAATCCAGAATAGGATATAAGCATTATCAACAAACTTGCATTACCTATCCTAATATAATTTAACCTAACCCAGCCTTAACTAGACTCAGCTACGTAACACCAAGAATCTGATGCAAGAAACTGAAAAAAATAAAATAAAAGGACCTTAAACTGGATTAGATCTCAAGTTCAGGTGTTTTACAAAAATGTTAAACTTACCTCCTGTGGGTAAAAAGGAGCCTGCAGGGAAATACATATTGCACTGGCAAAATTAGCAACTCCGATCACAAAACAGGTCAACCATTGGCGTTTTGAAAGCTCGAACATGGCTTATTTCTTATTTTTTATTATTATTACTTAGTCACTTTAACCCACGTTACACACGGAAATACACTAACAATTCTTTATTCTCACGCGGTGAACACAAGTAACACGGTGATCAAATAGAAACTCGCGCCTTCCAATACACTTTTGCAAGAGCCTATTCTTACTCTTCTATTCCAGGCGACAGTGCTGCCACACGAGGGACGAAGCAATAGTTTGTGCAACACTTTGACTCGATGACCTTTGGTAGTGATAAAAACGCCAAAGATGAGTTAAAAATCACGTCACTTATTTCTAATACAGTTTTATTATATACGTACATACGAATGTTTAATCTGTCCACCAAAACTTTTTTAATCAATTTTATTTCTTTTAGACAAAAAAGGAGAAAAAAAATAAAATGTTAATGTGTTTGTTTTCTGTGATGTTTCTTAGACGACAGGTCACTATTCCAATGTTAAGAGGTCACTATGTTGACTTGTAGTTTGGTTTAGTGAAACTTCGGTAATGGAAATTATAATTATGACGAATTCTCTGAAAAGATAAATAATGCATAAATTCACATTTTTTATGACACTATATTGAAAACTATAATTAATGATAAAAGACGTTATGTTATCTGATATATTTACTGTATCCGGATAAAATAAATATTTTCCAGTATGTATGTTATATGATATACGAACGCGCAGAAAGAAAATTGCAAGCATTTGAAACGCAGACATGGAGAAGAATAGGAAAATCAACTGGAAACAGAAGATGCGAAATGAAGGAGTGCTTAAGAGAATAAGCAAGAGACGAGCAATGCTGGAGACAATACAGAAGTTAGAAAGAAACTATTTAGGACATTGGCTGCGCACGGATTGTATACTGAGGGATGCAATTGAACGTATGGTTGAGGGAAAGAGAGGAAGAGGAAGAAACTGAATCCAACCCCTTGATGGCATTAAGGAAGATAAACCCCATGCTGAGATAAAAAGGAAAACGCAAGATGGGGATGAATGGAGAGGACTCAGTTTGCTTTGAAGGACCTGCTGGTTTGGACAGAACACCATAGATGGTGGTCTAAGATACAAATACTGTCAAATATAATATTGTTTGGATCCTTACATCATCCTTCGCTTTAACCTTTGTTTTGTATTAGTGATTTTGCCAGACCTCCCTGTGGGGCGTGTCATCCCCCAAATTCTCGACAACACCCCACCAACTTAAAAAAAATTGCAGTGAAAAATCGATCGAAACTGTGCAAAACTCCACTGACACCCTTTGCCAATTTTGACTTTATATCCCCCCCCCCCCGAACTGAAAATCCTGGCGCAAACCCTGGTTTCTATCATATTTCTTACGTTGATTACAGGTGAAGAAATAGAGAATGCAGAGACTTAAGAAACAATCCTAGCGCTACCTGGTTTAAGTTTATGATCGACTGAATTTAGGGAAAACTTTAGTCATGTGATTGATTGGTGTGAGAAGCATAAAAAATTAGTTGCCTTTTCTGGAAAGTATTCGATCGAATCATCTGGGATATACAGTGTGAACCTAAGTTCTTAAACTATAGATCAGATCTATTTTGTTGAGTGTTTAGTTATCAGTAGTACACAAATTAAAATTTTCGTGCATCCTGTTTTAAAGAAAACTAACGCAAACTGAAGTATCTCCCAATGCTGAAGTATTTTAATAAAGCGTTTTAAATTACACTATGCACTTCCAGAGAGTATAATATGTTGTGTCCTAACTCAAAATAACTTTCCTACTCTTTTCTTAGTTCTCAGGAGGAAAAAAAGAAAGGACAATATCTGCTTGTTCCATATTGCCTCCTATGGTTTCAACGCCTCAGTGATCCTAGCGGTTTGACGTCATATTCGCTACCTCCAGGCCTGTAGAGTATTCCTGGAGCCTCAGGCAGACTAATTTTTAAATATTTGCATCCATGTAAAGTATCTTTGATGGATGTTTTAGCCGAGTTTTTCAATAGGATTATTCTTGTATGGTATTTCTAATAATTGATATTGTCACCTTGGAGTCAGAAGGTGTCCATTTCTTGGCAAAATAAAGTTTACAGTGCAGTCAAAGACCTTGTAGGCCTATTGAAGGACATCAACCCCCAAAATAATATCTCACAAATCAACCTCCAAGTGTCTATTAATGTTAGAAATGAAATGAATTTATGTAGACTTTAACGGAACTTCAAACTGTTTTTCTCAAAAGTAGCAAAAGTGGACATAGTTCCTTCTGGTTCCAAGGTGACGATATTTTTTTATTATTATTATTATTATGTTTTATTGTCAAATTAATAACATTAACCCAAAGTTGTTACTAAATACTTGATACATAGGGAACACGATTCCGTCAGAACTTCAGAAGAAATAAATACAGTTATACATGGGCAGCTGCTCATAATAATGTACATCTAATAAGAAAAGGAGTTCTAAAAAAATATTAAATTGTCTTCAAAATAAATACATAGATAGATAGGGTAGGCCTAATGATAATATAGAATCGTATTGAAGAATTGCAGTTTCAGAGATACCAGATGCGTAAATATGAAACTGGAATTTATGTACAGAAAAAACATAGTGATTGGATGACAATGCTAAGAACTATTTTATTCGAAGTTCGGCCATCGCTAGCGATACATTTCTGCCATCGTTCCGGCAATGTGTGGATGCCAGACGAAAAACACTGTGCCTCTTGTGCTGAAAACCAGTCATCAAGCCATTTTCGTAAGATGTGAAGTGCTGGTCAGGAAGTGCGTGTCCCATGGGTGCAAATAAGTGAAAATCGGAAGGCACCAAGTCTGGTGAGTAAGCCGCATGTGGAAGGATTTCTCAGTCAAACGTCGCAATTGTTTCCTTGACCGGTTTTGCTGTGTGGGAGGGTGTATTATCGTGAAGCACAATCACTTTTAGTTGTCTTTGGTCATATTCTGGTCGTTTTTCACGCAAAGCTCGATGCAAATCAATCATTTGTTGTCGGTAACCTTGGGTATTAACGGTTTCGCCAGGTTTCAGCAGTTCATAATAGATCACTCCCTTCTGATCCCACCAAACACAAAGCATTGTCTTCCGTCCATAGCGATTTGGTCTTGCAGTCAATGTCTCGCCGGTTCTCCTGGAGTTACCCATGATCTTTTACGCTTAGGATTCTCGAAATAGATCCACTTTTCGTCACCAGTCACAATTCGATGGAGAAATGATTTCCTTTTGTACCTGGCGAGCAGAATTTCGCAAGTGGTTTTTCGGTTTTCCGGCTGTCGTTCAGTCAATGCATGTGGAACCCATTTTCCCACCTTCTGAATCTTGCCCATGGCTTTTAAACGTATGGAAACTGTTTCTCGTGTCACATTTAATTGATCCGCGAGTTGTTGTTGCGTTTAAGCGTCATCCTCATCCAACAAAGCTTGCAATTCGCTGTCTACAAACTTTTTCGTTGGTGTTCCACGTTATTCGTTTCTCACGTCAAAATCGCAACTTTAAGTTTTTTTTACCACTCATAGCAATGTGACTTACCAAGAGCATGATCACCGTAGGCTTCGACAAGCATGCGATGCGATTCTGCAGCAGTTTTCTTCAAATGGTAACAAAAAATCAATGCTGTCCGCAAATCGTAGTTTGTAGGTACAAATTGCGCCACATTCAACGCTATTAACCACTACACTATGACATGAAACTTGTCTGGTTGTGAGTTGCAAATCGTTATCAGCAGTCAAAACAAGCAAGTGGCGCCAAGGACGCAGGTTTACGGTATCCACAGTGACAGCTAACGCCGTCTATGCACAAATTCCGGTTTCATATTTACACACCTAGTAATCGATTTCAAGCTCTAAA
Organism: Lepisma saccharinum; assembly: GCA_022664845.1. Taxonomy (NCBI): domain Eukaryota; kingdom Metazoa; phylum Arthropoda; class Insecta; order Zygentoma; family Lepismatidae; genus Lepisma; species Lepisma saccharinum. The sequence continues at coordinate 2,634 of JAGDQP010059618.1, read as the reverse complement.
TTTTCATAAGATTTCAATCGCGATACCTGAAAACGTTAAACGATAGAGAGCAGTCGTTATAGTGAACAGAAGAAAGAAAGAACGGACAAAAATGGCTTGTTAGAGCCCTGGTTTCGAAATCGTGAGATCCTACAATCGATTCCATCTTGACTTACGTTTTTCACGGATTTTCACCAGGCAAATGTTGGGATGGTACATTTGAACTAGGTCCTGGTCGAACCATTCTCATATCATTTCCCCTACTGTATACCCCATAACCAATTTGCCGCGGGCGGCGTCGGGCCACTGGTAAACTCTGGTGGACAGACGCCGTGTCGATATCTGCCGTCGGTCCACTGGCGGACATTAGCGAATAGTACAAAATTATATTTATCTCTAGTTTTCATTTGTTCTAACGTAATGAATCTTAATCAGCTATTGGAGTAAGTTAGTTTGATGTAATTAGTTGCCATGGCTCAAGCGGTAGCGCATCTGACTACGAATTAGGCGGCTTAGGTTCAAATCCCGACCAGGACACTGGTGTTTTCTCATAGTGTTCCCATGCCTGGCGCTCTGAGGTGTATTCAGCCTCCTATAAAATTGAGTACCTGAGTGTCCTTGGTACTCCACGCCACCTTGAGAAGGTAAAGACGATCGAGCGTGGGACTGACCACCCCACCTCACTTCGTATCATAGGTCGAGAATATGTGGAGCGCTACCTCCACATCAACCATGCGCTGTTCCCGGCGCGTGCATACCACACAAGGGATACCTTTACCATTTTTTTACTAGTTAGATGTAAGAGAGAACGTAATGGCCCTTACCTCTCTAGTGTAATCCTTAATCAAGACTTGAAATAAATAAACGACGGGGAAGGGCTATTTGTTTTGCGCGTTTGTGTTGAATTCGAAGTAAAGAGCTGGAGGAATTTCTTTTAGCCCAGTTCCTTTCCTTAAACCTAGGTTCTGATTTGCACTGATGGGGGGGGGGGGTATTTTCACAGATGTTTATTTATTTTATTTTATGTACATTTAGAGAGACAGAAGTACATAGTACAACCACAGATATATACATCATTTATATGACCTTTTCTTCTACCTGTGAGCTCTTAATGCTTACTCTAAAAAATACTACGTATTTTATTAATACTCTTATTAAATTTCGTTTGAATTATTTTTGAAGAACATAGAAATTTCAGCTGTTTAGTATACATAAGCGGAGATTTTTAAGTGGGACATCATAGGACTATCAGAAGTGTGGAGGAAGAATGAAGAACAGTTGGAATTACCGTCGGGGCACACGTTCTACTTTAAAGGAACAGCAAATGGAAAACCGACAGGCGTTGGATTTATAATTAAAAAAGACCTGAAGACACGGATCACAGAAATTGAAGGAGTTTCAGATAGAATCGCACGGGTAGTAATAAAGATAAACAACAGATACAGTATGGGAATTATACAAGTGTATGCTCCAACAACCTCACATCCGGAGGAGGAAATCGAAAACCTATACGAGGAGATACAAAAGATTTTCGATAGTAGCAAATCGCATTACAAAATTGTAATGGGAGACTTCAATGCGAAAATAGGAGCCAAGCAGAGCAGTGACACGAAAGTTTGGATTTGGCAAAAGAAACAAGAAAGGAGAGAAGTTAGTGGAATTCTCAGATGCCAACAGAACAGTGTCTGTTCTGAACAGTTTCAAAAGTCTCGAGTGATCATAGGATGGTGAGATGTAAGCTGAAACTACAGTAAATACTAGACTTGAGAGAAAGAAGCTTATCAGAGAAAACTGCCACTTTTAAATCTGGAGAATCTTGGAAAATACAGACAGACATTCGAGATAGAACTAAGCAACAGATTTAGCGCCTTGAAAGTGTTAGAGAATGAAGTAGACATCAATAGCAAAAATAAAATACTGACTGAGATAATAAGAGAGACAACCAAGGAAATAACATGCATCAGAAAGAAAAGAGAGAGCAAAATCTCAGAAGAAATTACCCTCTTGACGACGAAAAGAAAGTAAATGAAAGAAGAGGAAAATTCATAAAGAGGATTGAGTACATAGAACTAAATAAAACTGTAAGGAAAAAAAAATAAGAGAGGATGTGCGAAGATATAACGAAAATCTTGTAAGAAATACAATCGAGAAAAAAAGAGCCTGAAGAGAACCAAACAGCAGCTCATGATAGGGAAAAAGCGAATAATTGCAGTTAAGAGACCAGACGGGAACGTAACACGAAATAAGGAAGAAATTACAAAAATATTTGAAAATTTCTACAAAGAATTGTACTACTCCGAAGAAGAGCTAGAAAATGAAGACTCCGAAGAAAATGATGTAGATGTCCCAGATGTAATTAAAGAAGAAGTGGATGAAGTACTTCGAGGGATGAAGAACGGAAAATCGCCAGAAGAAGATGGACTCACAGCAGATATGTTTAACTGAGGAGGTGAAAGGATGAAAGAGGAACTTGCTAAATTATTCTCGATGTGCCTAAGGAAGAGAGAAATACCGTCAAGTTGGAATAATGCTGTTATTATTTTGCTGTACAAGAAAGGGGACAAAGAACGCATCGAAAACTACAGACCAATTAGATCCTATTACCATTTTCACAATAAACCTTGTGTTGGTAAATGTTGAAATTATCACAGAAAA
>JAGDQP010059617.1:0-12346 GCA_022664845.1 Lepisma saccharinum | reverse complement strand
TTTAGGACATATTTAAAGGAAAGTCCTATTCGATGTAATGACTGCAAATTAAAGGTTCCTCATAATAACTGTATATATATATATATATATATGTGGAATACAGGAAAAGTGTTATCAAAACATTTGCTGACAGAAGTAAACGATCATGAACTATTTATAGAGTATTATGAAATTTATAAACGACAGGGTCATGTAAGTATTTCCATGAACACTTTTTTCAAATCTTGTAGAGAATTAGTTCATAATAGTGAATTCATTGCTCAGCTCATACCAGATGTAATACATGAACAATTTTCAGTAGAAAACTCTGTAAGTGTGCCTTCAGATCAGTACATTATTGATGTGCAGGGATTTAAAATCTCTGCGCATGAGTTTATTATGAGAGAATTTTGTATCATAGCGTGTGATGCTAGTCTTTTATTCCACTGTTTAGTAAAACTTCCATGTGACATTACGGAAGTGGGAGTAGGATATCAAAAACAAGTACAATGGTTAACCCAGAACTTTCACGGTTTACACTGGGACATAACAAATGGATACAGCGTTTCACATCTTCGTAGAATAATTTTTCAACTATGTTCAAGTAAAGCTACATTTTTTTTGTAAAGGTCTTGAAAAGGTACAGTGGATTAAAAAACTATTTCACTTGGAAACTGTGAATCATATAAGTGAAAAGGAATGTCCTGCTCTGAAAACATTAAATTTGAACACTGGTATCTCTAAGTGTACTTATCATGACCCTGTTGAGGTGAATGCTTGTGCATTAAGAAACTGTTTTCAATTGCAACATTGGATGAAACATGAGAAACCACAGAATCTTGTAAATACCTTATTAAGAATACAGCTGTAAGAAGTATGTGTAAGTTATTTTATAGATCAGTTTGCTTTAGAATACAGTAGAAAAGAAAGAAACAAAGAGGGTTAAGGGTGTGAAGAAAAATGTTGTGAAAAATGAGATTACGTTTGATGATTTTAAGAAGTGTTTGTTTTCTGGTGAACAATTAACGAAAGAGCAGCATCAAATTCAATCACGTGAGCATATACTTTCGACTGTAAAGCAAGAAAAATTAGCTTTAGACCCTCATGATGACAAGCGTAAAATTCTTAATTGTAGCATACACTCATTGCCATGGGGTCATCAAAGAATTGTAAATAATGATGCTGAAATAATTTGTGAAGTATGTAACCCTCATCAACCCTCAACTTCTGGACAGTCGTGTTAATTTTCATTTGTGTAACAGTTAAATACTCAGTAAGGTTTGTACATAGTTATTATTAAGCTTGTTCAAATGTTAATAAAGCACATTCTGTGCGTTTTTTTAAAAAACACTTTTTTGATTTTTTTCTATACATTTTGTTATAATATAGTTTATTTTTTTAAAAAATGCCCACTGACTTATTTGGATTTCCGCGATATAAGTCGCATGAGCATGAAACATTATCAGTTTCACCTTCCAACATCAATGAAAACCAGCTAACAGTATTAGACCAAAGAATTAAAATAATAAAGGGTGAAATCAACGCACTACGAAATACTTTATCTCCAAATATTGAAACTGAAATTACAGAAGCTCAACAACATTTACTAGATTTACTTCAAAAACTTGATAATGAGTTGAAAAGTGTTATTCTTATGTATTCACAGCTAGTAAATAAAAATGATTTTACCGAAGTTCAAAATATTATAACAATTCAAAATGAAGTACAATTCATAAAGAATCAATTCATTACAAATACTGCAGCACAAGATCTAGTCGATAATTTGAATAAAAAGCTTACGGAGTTGCAAAATACGTTTAATGATCTTCAAACAGCTGTGAATGTATTAGAAAACGCTCTTCAAAATAATCCCTCTCAAGAAGATCTTCAAAAGATGCAAGAAGTTATTTCGATTCTACAAAATGAGCTTAAAACTATTACCAATGAAACGAATAAACTGCACGATGATCTAACCAACCTACCTGTTTATAGTGATGTATCGGAAATTAGTAGAAAGCTTGGTGAGTTTGAAGCAATAATTAATAATATTTCGGAACTCACGAATATTCAAATTGAACTAAAGAATCTACAGACTGTTGTGAATAACATTCCTACTGAGGTAAGTAGTTTACAGGAAGCACTTGCAAAATTAAATAAGAAATTAGAGAGTTTTAATCTTCCTACAGATTTAATTAATCTTCAGCATATTGTAAGCACCGTTCAAAGTGATTTAATTGAAATTCAAAAGAACACACCGAAACAATCTGATATCGAGAGTATACGTAAGTCTTTAAGTGAATTAGCTACAAATCAAAATCAAAATGAAATAAAATCAAAATTAACTGCCCTCCAAGAAACTATTAACATACTTCGAACTTCGCAAGAAGTAGAAATAATTAAAAAAACGATAACTAACATTCAAACTGTAGTCGAAACAACCGAGAACCTCCCTGAAGTAATAGACAATATTAAGATTCAATTACAAAACCTTCAAACTAGTATAACATTCCTTCCGACATTAGAAGATCTTTCTGGTATACAAGAAGTGTTAACTAACGTTCAAAATGAAGTTAAAGAAGCAATTCAAGAACATTCAAAATTCATTTCTGTTCATGGGGTTAATGAAATAGTTAGCGGGTTAAAGAATATGTTGAAAAGTTTAGAGGATACTGCCGTGACGCATAACACATTAATTGCAAATATTCAGAAACAAATCGGTGATCTAGAAACGAAATACACTTCTGTGAGTAATTCTCTTAATAACATTTCTAAAAAATATGCTGATATTAATGACTTTCGTAACGTAGAAGCATCAATAGCTCTAATGCCTACAGTGACTCAACTTTGGGAAGTACAAGATAGTATTAAAAATTTCATATCGATAACCGACTTTAATAGCAATAATGATGAAATAAAGAATGAAATTATCGCAAAACTGAAAGACTTAGAAGATAAATTGAAAAGCGATTTGTATAGAGCCATATACGCTAAAACTAATGAATTGATAACATCAATACGCAACTTACATAGTGTTCAATTCTTTACAATTTATTCAATACCTAATAAAGAACGAGACTTTACGCGTGGCAATGTTAGCGGCAAAGTGTATTTATTTAATATCAATACCCCATATTTTGAAATTCCTTTTTTGGGTAAGCTAAAAATTATTGGTTTTCATTGGCTTAAAAAGAAGAATAAAGAGTTTCCTATTGTCGATATATATTCAGCAAGCGGTGGACAAAAGTATGGCAATTTATCACTAGCAATACACGAGGGCAGTAGAGTACCAGATGCTCCATCTGAAGACGAAATTTTACTTCATGAGTTCGATGTCGTAGAAGGCGATATACTTGTAGTTCGATCAGATAAATTTTCACCAGGTGAATATCCAATAAGTATTGATTTGATCTTTATTGCTCAATTGATTTCTCGATCTTTAAATTAGTTCTTAATTAATTTTCAATAGAATGAATAGTAGATTAACCATTGTTGAAGAACTACACAAGCCCGCAAGACGGAATTATAGGCGAATACCTGTTGTAACCAAGGGAATACACGATTTATGGCAAGCAGATTTGGTTGAAATGAGCTCAGGAAACTTGAAAGGTTTAGCTAAATTAAATAGAGGGTATTCTTATCTTCTAACTATTATTGACACATTTAGTAAGTATGCATGGGCTGTACCAGTTAAAAATAAAACAGGGAAAGAAGTTACAGGAGCGTTTAATTCAATACTTGAAGCGACTCAACAAGCACCAAAGTATTTGCAAACAGATCGCGGTAGCGAGTTTTATAATAAAGAGTTTATTAAATTAATGAAGCAAAAAGGTATTACTCATTACTCTTCATACAGCGATAAAAAAGCTAGTATCGTTGAAAGATTTAATAAAACATTACGTAATTTGATGTGGAAGCAATTCACACTGCAAGGTAATTACAAATGGTACAATATATTACAAGCACTAATGAAGAAATATAACGAAAAAGAACATAGCACGGTAAAAATGAAACCTATTGACGCCGTGAAGAAAGAAAACGAACAAAAATTAATATCAAAAATTTATAGCAAAAACTATTTAGCATCATCAAAGGCGAAATATAGCGTGGGAGATTAGGTTCGAATTAGCAAGTTTAAAAATAAGTTTGAAAGATGTTTTACTCGCAATTGGAGCAATGAAATATTTCAAATTGCTACTGTTTTTAAGACAGATCCGCCTACATATCATTTAAAAGACGAGCGCAATGAGATTATTAAGGGCCGCTTTTATGAGCAAGAACTAATGAAGACCAAACACCCTCACGTTTACTTAATTGAAAAGGTTTTACGTAGAACTAAAAATAAAGCATTAGTTAAGTGGTTAGGTTTATCTTCGAATGATAATTCTTGGATCGATCTCAAAGCTATAATATAGTTAATCAATCATAAAATGTGGAGTGTTAAGCAACGACTTCCTCTAGCTAATGATTATGATAAGTTGAACGGTGAATTACTTCCGAATAACATTCGTTGCTCAATAATAGGCTCATGAGGTTGCGGGAAAACTACACTAGTTATTGATAATTTTATTCTAGCTCCGAATTGGCTTTATTGGAATGGTAGACACTTGTACGTATTCTCTAAAAGTTTAGAGCAACCTAAGTATCAACAACTGCAGCATATTTATGATGAAATAGAGGAAAGATTCCACTATCAGTTGGCAACATTTAAACCTTCCGTTATCAAGTTGGAAGATTGCGAGCAACGGTCTGTTATTATATTCGATGATTACATATTAGAAGATCAGAATGAGGTACGCAATTACTTCACACAGGGTAGGCATAAAGGAATGGATTGTTTTTACTTAGCACAAACATACAGTAAAGTTCCGAAACAACTTATTAGAGATAATGCAAATTTTTTATGTGTATTTCGTCAAGATAACACGAATTTAAGGCATATTTATAATGAGTTTGTTGTTGGTGATATGTCATTTAATAAATTTAAGGATATTTGTTCTATTGCATGGAAGGAACCTTATGGTTTTGTAACAATCGATATGACGAGAAAGTCAAACAATGGAAAGTATCGAAACAAAATCGATCATTTCTTTATAATCGAGTGATCGTTTTAAATCATTTACGTTTAACGTTTTCAGTTGATGTACGTACGTTACTTTTTCAAAGCGGAAATAATATAGTCTTTTTTCATATAATAACAAAACGAAAATTAAATAATACTGAATTACAAAATATCTTGGCGAAGCGTTTTAAAGAATGGAAAGAGGGTCACCGTAGCTATTATGAAAAGCAAAAACGTCAAGAGAAACCATTGATTGAGGCGATTGAAAGCTTGGGAAAAGAAATTAAAGGAGTAACCGATGACAACAGAAATCTAATTACGGAACTTATACCTGTAGCACAACAGAATATTAATAATTATCCACCAACACCATCAGAAACCTCATTTCAGAAACGGTTATTTGCTTCACCTAAGGCATTGCCAGAGACTAAAGAAACGAAAGACGATGAAGAAGAGAAAGAAATTCAGTTAGGTCCATTAGCGAGTCGATATTTAAGTACTAATAGGTTAGATAAAGATGAAGTGTTTGGATTATACTCTATTGATATAGCCGGAGTAGTGCAGTGGGAAATCGGAAGTTATAATGTTCTCTTTGATAATGATGATTTAATTGTTTATAGTGAGAGTAAAATAGCACAAGATCCGTCAACCCCGATTTATGAAAAATTTAAAGGAACAGAAGGTTTATGGGAGCTAATTACTCGTAAACAACCAGTAGGTTTTACTAATGAAGATTATGAAACTGATAAGAAAATTTTAAAGATGACGAATGCTTTATATCAGAATCATGATCCATCACGGAATAGAGTAAAATCAAGCTCCAGCGATAAGTACAAAACATTAATTAAACCTATTTGGCTTGAACTGAAAACTAAAGGTGAAGGTTTGAAAGAAAGGAAGCAAGGAAAGGGGATTAAGCGCTACACAAGTATGCCACAACAATTTGTTTGGATGGATGATGTTAGAAAGTTAGTAGATAGATTATTAGTTATAGCAGGTGAAGAAGCAGCCGGGAATAAGAATTTTTATAATGAGAAAGTGGGTATTATGGAAATGATTTCATCTCGATTATCCAATTTTATTGTTTCGAATCCAAAAGGTTTAGGTTACCTCATAAAAATCATCCATATTCTACCATCAAAATTTTGGGATACTATTGAAGGTAAAGGTTTAGTGAACGATATTATTAATAAATTACCCTTTGAACTTCATCTTCCAGGCTACGAGTTCTGCGGTCCTGGTACACGTTTAGATGAAAGATTAGCGAAAGGCGATCGGGGTATAAATAGGCTAGATCAAGCTTGTCGAGAGCATGATATCGCGTATAAGAACTTTAAAGATCTACCAGATAGACATAGAGCCGATCAAGACTTAGAGTTTAAAGCTTTTGATAGAGTTATTAGCAAAGATTCCGCTTTAAGTGAAAAATTGGCTTCATTGGGGGTAGCAATGGAGAATGGGGTGGGGTTTATAGATTGCTCCATTAAACATTGGATAGAAGCTTGAGCAGTAGTTGTTGAATAAATTCAAAATAATGAATACAATATAGTCTTTTTATACAATGAAAGCAAAAGGTGTAAAATTTCAAATTCCAGCACAAGAATTAAAGTCATTAAATTTTAGCAATATCTTAAATAAAGCACAACTAGCGAAGAAGCAAAAATGCTTAAAAAAGGGTCATAATATGGCTCTAACATTAAGTTTAGCGCAGTTAAAGAAACTACGTAATCAACCGAAAACAGGTGGTTTCATTTTTACAATTCCTGCCATACTTGCTGCATTGGGAGCGGTTGGTAGTCTTGCAGGTGGTTCAGCGGCTATAGCTAAGACGGTAATCGATGCGAAGAAAAATAAACAGGAATTAGAAGAACAAAAGCGTCATAATAAAGTTATGGAATCATCAATTCTGACTAAAGGTAAAGGACTTACACAAAGAAAGAAAAAGCGTCTGAAGGACTTAAATAGAGAAAAAAGCGCTCACCAATTATGATCTCGAACGTATAGCTAAAGAATTGAATATTAAACACTTTAGAGGTGTGTACATGTCGGATAATCTTCCTTCTACTCCGCCGTTAAAACAAGAATGCGCAGTTATTAACTTGGATCGATCAATTAATACAGGAACTCACTGGATTTGTTATTGGTATGAAAATAATAAAGCTTGCATATTCGATTCATTTGGCGGAGTACCTCCCAAGTCTTTGATTGAGTATTTAAATCCTAATAACACTATAATTGAATATAATAGTGATCGAATACAGCATTTTGACGATGTGATTCGTGGTCATTTATGTATTAAACTATTAAAATTCTTATCCGATGGAAACAATTTTCATCAAGCTATTGAAAGATTGAAACTTGATTACTTAATGAATTACGCATAAAAATAGTATATTACATAGTCTTATATTAAACAAATGATTGTGTTGCACTTTTCGGGGACTACACCAAAGCTTCGGCTGAATCTTCATAATGAAATTGACAATCAAAATTACAATTTGAAAATTGCACTAATTGGATTTTACAGTATGTACTTAATACCAAATGTAACAAAAAGTAGCAATACTTACTTCCATAAAGGAGAGAGACATAATATACCACCGGGTCAGTATAATGCATCAACATTGGAAACCTAAAGAAATGCTTCTAAATTAAAATCATTTAACTCATCGAATGGAAGTTACACCATTTGCAGAAAATTTTAATGTAGGAACTGTTGGTAAGTTATTAGGTTTTAAGAATAATAGTGAACTTAAGCCAGAGGAAACTCACATAGGTCAATTTCTTCCAAAGTTCTTAAGTATTGAAACATTTAATATACACTAATTTGGCAAGAGGTATGATTATAGCAGATGGGGAGTATAAGCATAAGGAAACTAATATTATAGCAACATTTAAACCATTAACAGAATTTTTAGAACCAATTGCTTATGAGCCTCAATACCCATTATTTTTTCCCGTACGTTCCATTGAAATAAGTGTTAGTGATGAATTGCATGAACCAGTTAGTTTTGGTGGCGCAATAACAAGCGTAATTCTCATGATTAAAAATGATGATTCTTAAAATGATTTTTTAATAGCAAGAATGATAGCCAAAAGAAACAAAGTTGAATATAATATAGTCTTTTTAAAGATGGAATTTATTGAAAACTATGAGTATCAATCTTTCCCTCTGAATCGTCGTACATTTAATAACTTGAATGAAGCAAACAAAGATTTAGAATTTGACATTACTTCTGGCGATGGGTTTGTGCACCCACACTACGGTGATTTATACATCAAATATGAAGTTATTGGAAGAGATGCTGGAGGAACGTTTACTGCAGGGTCAAATATTAAATTAATTGATAATTTTGTTCCATACTTGTTTTCGCAGGTACGCAAACATGGTACTGTTATTGATAGAATAGATTATCCAGGAATTACTTCAACTGCTATCGCCTCATGCCGATTATCAAAGCCCGAACTCGAATATTTTAAGTCAGGTGGATTAATAACTGATGCAAAACTTCCACGGAAAGAGAATACAGTGTTGTTTCCACTGCGATTGCTGTTTGGTTTCTTTAGTGACTATAAGGAAATTATGTGGAAGAGCGGGCTTCGAATAACATTTAAAGAAGTGCAAATAATGATGTTTTATTTTATCGCTGGAAAACAAAGAAAGCAGATGGTACTCTAGATGATGCCACATTAGCTCATCCTGCTAAATTAGTGATTACTTCAATGGAGCTGAGAATGCCAATTGTCGAATACGAGAAAAATTATTCAATGAAATTAAAATCTGATATACTTCGACAACCTCAAATACCAATTGAATTTCTCACGTATCAAAGTGTTCAACGACATGTTTCAGGTTCTTATTTCGAATTTGATGTAACAACACAGTTTAACTCATTGCAGTTCGATATGCCTGATTTTGTAATAGTTCTTTTCCAAACTAATCGTGATGATAATACCCAGGAGAAAGACGCTAGTAAGTTTGATACATGCAAGATTAAGAATATTTATTTAAAAAATTCTCGTAACGAAATCTTTCCTCGTGAGAATTTAAACCTGGATATTACGAAAGCAGATTATCTTAAAATGTACGATAGTTACACTGCTTTTAAACGTGTAACACAGAAAAATACTGACATGTTTTATTCCCCAAAGGAGTTTATAGAAAATCGTCCAATGTATGTCATTAATACAAGTAAACGCAAACAAGTTGTTATTAACGAACGAACCAATATTAAAATTATAATGGATTTTGAAGAAACGGTCCTCGATAACACTTATTGTACAGTAATTCTTATAGCTCAAACTTCGTATATCTACGATGTGAAAAACGAAAGAGTGATAGAACAATTTTAGTGAACATGTTTTCAGGAGAGAATGTTATTACTTTGCATGTAGACCGTAATTCACTCTTTCATGGATATCACAGATACGAAAAAGGAGAGAGAGATAAAAAATATGCAACTGACAATCTTTTAATACACCCGCACATAATATGATTTTCACATGCCATTCACATGATAGAAACTTCCGCTAATGCACATGCAACAAAGTATCACGGAAAGACTGGGCAAATTCATACAAAATATGGATTTACAAGAGAGAAAACTAGCAACACAATTTGATATTTAAAACTCCAGCTTTTTTTACAGCAATAAAAAAGTTCATAGTGGCAGCAACAAATTTTCACGAGCATGTCTCATCTTCAATATACCATTACGGTATTCATCTGATGCAAAGCAGCTGGTTAATGATGATGCAGATTGTTAATAGTTACAGCAGTAGATGGCGATAATAATTAAATAGTTTCAAAATATAACCGCTAGAGGGGAGTAGCAGCGCTAGATGGCGATAATAATTAAATAGTTTCAAAATATAACCGCTAGATGAAATTAATAGTGCTAGTAATTAATAATAATATCGATAGATGGCGGTAATAATTAGTTTAAAAATTCCCGCTAGAGGGGAGTAGTGGCGCTAATCAAATTTGTTGCAGCCGTGAGGCGGAAGTGACGCGTTAAATGGAGATTTACTTATATCGGCTTGGCGTTGAACGTAGATTTTTAGAATACTCATTTGTTATTGTTCTGCTAAACTACGTGAAGCATAAATCACAGTGCAAAACTAATTGTAAGTAGCTCTAGACTTAGCGTAGGCCCTACTGTTAGTGTGCCCTTTCATTCCTTTTGCAGTTTAACCCTTTTTTCCTTACAATTTTACGTACTTCACGAAAACAGATTAAAGATTTCAGGTTAGATCTTCATTTTTTTATTGTATACAATACAAACATAAAACGCAATAAAATACACATGATTTTTTTTTAGGTGACTCGCTTGTAAAATAAATCAATGAAGCAACATTCATAACTTTAACACAGGATCAAATCAGCTGTCCCAGGCTGTAAGCATACACTTAGTTCAAAACATTCTTCGAAACACAGAACTAGTAGAATATAAGTTGCTGAGGAGATATTCCATAGTGTAATGGTTACGGTGACGGACATCAAGAGATTCTGGGTTTGAATCCCACTGTAGACAGTTGGCTAATTTACAAACTAATTAATATATTATTATGAATGGAATGGACGCAGTCTGACGAAATATGTAAACCAATAGACACTAACAACTGTTGGTAAACTTCCATTAAGAATTTTCCGCTAAGGACCCGATCTTGACCTGCCAACATTTTAATGGTGTAGTAGACTGCATTATTGATAGTTGCTCGTTCAGGTCCAAATACAAATTTTTCGAACTAATGCATTATTTTTTTTTCAAACAAACATATTACATGTTATTTTTTTTCTGTTCTCCACTGAACATATATGGGCCACATCTGTTGCATGAGTTTTGAATGCACCCTATAGTGTTGGCCCGTTTGACTTTTGTTGCCTCATTTGCTTCTGTTCACAACGGTGCATTACATGCTATTCCATTCCTTTCATAGCAATCTTAAACATGACAGAGCTTAAATCGGGTTACTTTTGGCGATCCGAACATATTATCTGGTCTCAAGCTTGACCCAGCGATCCGTTTCAACTCCAAAACACTGCAGGTCGCAAAGCGGAAAAATCAACAAAACACTGCAGGTCGTAAAGCGGAAAAAGCAACTAAGTGTCAAGGTATGGAAATTTTGAGTAACCGACTAAATGGCAAAACAATAAACCGACTAAAGCGCAAAACAATTGATGTTGCGAAGTATCTTTTCATTACTCTGGAAAGCTTGTATTTTGGATTGTGTTGGCTCTTCGCGTGTACCCTTCTATTGGTTCTCAAGAAAAGCGACCTGGACCTGGAAGTCGCCGATAACAAGAGCCAGAAGACGAAAAGAAGGGTAGAAAGAGGCATAATAGCGGGTAGGTTGGAGTGAGAAATGGACCGGCCAGGTCTGTTCTCTTCAGAACGAATTCGTAGAGTTGCATGGCACTTAGTTTCTAGACATTTTTTGCTGTGCTCTTTTACATATACTTTTTAGTTCCCAATTAAAAAAAGTAATATACCTAATGGTTACCAAATAAATTTTGATTTATTTACGACCTTTTGGCGTCTTTGGCTCAGGCCAGGATAGGGTAGATAAGGGATGGCGACAGCCAGGGCCTTTTTTAAGGCACCATTCTAGCATTTGTCTAGTGAAACTGAGAGAAACCCTGAAAACCTTGGTCAGGATAGTCGGCTACAAGGTACGAACCCGCCTATCCGGACATAATTTCCTATCCAACGCCCGCAATGTAACCGCTTGGACTATGGGAGCTGGGTTACTTCCCTAGTGTGGATTGTGATGTTTTTCCTGTTTTACTGGTCTAATGATACTTCCGCACACCGAATGGAATATCTGAACTTCGTTGCAGGGCCATCTGCCAGCGTTTCCGTGAAGTAGAAGAGAAGAAGTTTTATTTTTATCTTTACTTATGTATGGCTTTTAGGCATCGAAGGCTTTGATAGCAGAGGGGAAAGGATTCAGGAAGATGTTGACCAGGGCGTATGTTGGAAGCCTCTTCAGGTTCCGTGATTTGAATAATTTTTTTTCCCTCTAGACATAAAGAATTAAATAGAAGAGAGACATGGAAAGACCTACTTTGAAAATACCATCACGACATTAGCCTAGTGTGACTGAGGGAAATCTCTGGAAAGAGGTTAATCAGGATCGTTAATAATAAGGTCAGGGTCAGTAATTCTTAATAAAATATCATAATAAAATATCCATCCTAAATTGCATATGTAATGACTCCAAACTATTTTCTTTACTGATCGAAATTTTTAATAATTAGAAGTGTAGATGCAAGGTGGTACGATGCAATGCTGTACTCGAATCACA
>JAGDQP010059616.1:0-12347 GCA_022664845.1 Lepisma saccharinum | reverse complement strand
CACAGAAACGATACAAAATTTGTTTCAGAAAGGGGATAACTAGATGTTTCAAACTGTGAAAACAATTTTAAAATTCGAACCGGAAGTGCTCGAAAACAAAACTTGGACTTTTCAGATAAACTGACGTTCATTTGTTAATTAATTTTAAAAGAGATACGCATGCGGAAACCAAACTATACTAAAATATATACCATATAAACCAAACTATACCACATCCATATACCACAACAAGAATTATAACTCAACCTGTCTCCATAGCTGAATGGTGGGGCTCCGAAGTTGCCCGACCATTTTCCATGTTGGCTTCAATTTATAACCAATTACTTGGCGTTTTTTTTTTTCGACAAAACAAAACAAAAAATACGTATAGTTTCCATAAAAAATTACGCAATGTCGGAGATGATGATGGTTCAATTTTAACTTTTTTTTGCCTGAATTGAAGTGGAAGGCACCTGGAGGGTATGTTCTTCACGGCCGCTATCTTGAATCTAGATGGGTTTTCTTAAATGGGAAGAGGGTCGTGTAATATGTCGTCTGGGCTATAATCTTATGGGAAATTCGTTTCTGAAGTCAGTCTTCCCGTAAATGTAATATTGTGAGAGATTAAGGGTATGTAACGCTAGCATGGGGTAATGATGCAATAGCCTGGATGCACCTATTTCGCCTTGAAATAACAAAGGAAATGAAACCCAAATGCATATAAATTGTTACTGAGTATAGTGTCCTATCAATATAGATTTGTACGCATTTGGGTTTCATATCAATCTTTATTTCAGGGCGAAACAGGTGTTTCCAGTCTATTGCATCATTACCCCATGCCGTCACATACCCTTATCTCTCACAATATTTCATTGACGGCTAAACTGACTTCATAAACGTATTTCCCGCAAAATTCTAACCCAGAATGACATATTACACGTCCCCTTTCCATTTAAGAAAACCCATCGAGATTCATTATGGCGAACTTCGAGGTGGCGGCCGTGAAGAACATACCCTCCAACATGTAGCGCCTTCCATCCAGTACCCATTCTGTGTATTTGATTTTCATTTCTTTCAGCATTTTGCAAATATAACCGTATCCATTGATATCTCCCAAAGTAATTGCGCTCGAGTTGCCAAAATTTCCATGTGCACATATTTAGACATTCTAACCATGATGGAAGAAATAAATTTAGAACTCTATTCTTTCCCATCAGTATGTTTGCTTGCTGGTGTTACAGCGTTGGCTTGGCATTCGAGAGGTTTGGATTCAATCCCAGCGGCCTACCATCCTGCCTGAGATTTTTCCAGGTTTCTTTTTAATCGCTCTAGGCAAATGCCGGGATAGTACCTTCAAATTAGGCCCTGGTCGACACCTTCCCACGTCCTTTCCTCTCCCCTATCCGGGATGACTAAAGGCCATAAATAAAATTCAATTCAATTAGAGCTTGCTTACCAGGTTGGTATAGTGATCCAGGATATCCTTTCACGTTCGTCATCCTCGAATTGTATTTTCCTATTAATCTACAAGCTTCAGGAAGGCTACAATACATTTTTCATTTCTTCCTAAGTGTCCCACGTAAGGGCAGGTTTTCCACAAAACCTGTAGATAACTAACTTTTCTGGAAAATATCTCCAGATGGAAATTGAGGAAGGATAACTAGACTTACGCTGCTTTTAATTCTGACTGTTCGACGTGTCGCGTGGATACGCTATATTTAATCTCTGATCAAATTTATTTATTCTTACAGGAATACCATCCAGGTTCTTACCGCAACGTCGTTCCGGTTCGATGTTGTTACGTATTACTCAATAAGCCATAAACAGAATCAGTTCAGTAGAACGCAAAATTTCAAATTAACTATTTACAACAAACTTCACCTTTTTGTAATACACAATTAAAAGTAATTAACGCAAAATTTGAATTAGAAAAACGCGTTTATTCTTCTAATGAAAAAAAAAAAATCAGAAATGTTAGTTCGCACAATTGGGTGGGTGTGCAAAGTGCGTTAAGTCAAAAGTCGTGAAAAGTAATCAATACCATGAAATAACGCATTCTGCACACCCATTTCTGTTTCGATCTCAGTTATCACAATACACAAGCGTTCATCTCACCTTTTACCAACCAATGTTTTTGCATAGCCCAATTCGGACGATTATTGACTTAACGCACTTTGCACACCGACCTGCCAATTACAACTTTTTTTTTCTTTCGCGAGAACTGATCAACATGGAAGGTTAATTCTAAAAAAAAAAAAAAAGAATCGCCACTGATTTAGAATACGTGATTTTGTAACTTCACAAAAGAACAAAAATACCTAGTTTGCTGGAGAGCGGAGTCAGACAACCGTATTACAAGGAGACAACGTGGCAACTTTTGAGTCTTTTACATCATTTGCATGTTGGAAGACGACGATGAATATCTTGATTTTTACTGTTCTACATACACAGCAGTCAGTAAACTACACATACCAAATTGCATGTTGCACGGCCACCGGACTTCACGGCGACAATAAGACCTCTGTACACAAAATGAATCAATAATATCAACCATGTTTTTAAATCCATACCTAGAATAACACGGAACTGTTAAATAACACACATATTTTGTTTGTTGTCACACAAAATTTAAATGTAATACTTCGTTAACAACCTAAGCACGTAAAAAACTGAGCTCGCATAGGGTGGAGATTTTACCACGGTCGAAGTTTATTTCGATTCATTTTTACCATTATTAAAAATAACTAACATATTTTGACAAATTCGAGAAGAAAAAAAACTGTCTCTTGCGATTCTGCCTTAAGTAATTTCGTTGAATGGCTCTTCAACCTTTCGGCGAATGTTTCTCGATAAAACAATTTCTCTCCTGAAATTTGGAAGACAATTAAGGACTGTTTTCCTCCTATGTCCTATTAGTTACACATTGCCTGTTCCCGAGAGCTTTCCCTGAAAAGATGACACGCATACTTGAGAGCTCAGCCTAGGTCAATCTTTAATTCTGGGGAAATCCTTTTCTATGTCATTGGTTGACTTACAAGGAAGCAAATCAATTACCAATGAAGTGTTAGTAACATTCATAAACAAATTTGAAATTTCTGCCTGTACCTAGTTTACAAATGGCTGATTTAGGAGTGTGGAATTCATTGGTAAAATCAGATCCTCTCTTTATCACGTTACATTTCCCAGCAACACACCACACGTAAAAGGCAATAATAAAATCTTGGTAAGAACTGACTAGCATAAATACAAACTAAACATAAGACTCATAAGTAACAATGTTTTGTTAATAACTTAACATTACACAGCAAGAAAAACACTAAAGTATACACAGTAACCCATGATGTCATTTTTTTTAACTAACTCCAAATACTACACAGGTTATTTTACATTGAAGGCAACAAAAAAAAAAGAAAGGAATCAGCCCTGATCTTACTCAAGGAACCATCCCAGTATTTGCCTGGTATGAGTGTGTGGCCGAGAGAAGCCAGGAAAACCTGTCAGGACGGGCGCTTGCTGGATGTGAACCCACGGTCTTCTGAATAAGAAGTCAACGCCCGATCAACTGAGCTTTGGTAGCTTGGCAAAAGTTTAGTAAGGGTAACATCTTCCAAGAATTTCATGACCGAGCTATGTTCCATTCGAGACATTTCTTTCAATTGACTGAAGGACTGACCTGAAGAGCTCTTCATCAAACTTTATGTGAAGTGGAGGTAAAATGATTTTACTGGACTCCTCCAATGGAGTCTTTATCACACTTTCCTTCTTATTTCCCTGATTAGTAACGTATGAAGGTTTACTCATTAGTAACATATGATATCCTTACATACAATTCCTTGACTTTGTAGTAGTTCTTGTGTCTTAGCTGTCCCACGAAACAAACAAAACATGCAGACATAAGAAAATTTTCATGCGCTTACCCTGTAAACCTAAAAACAGGGATACAATTTTTATTTCGAAGCAAATATATTTCATGCGCCCTTTCATCACCATTACACTATACCCTACTGTAGTCTTTTTCACAGTTATTTTAGCACGAAAAAGGTAGGAAATTGGGTTGGTGCGAATGAAATGACCGCATTGACGCCTGGTGAGAAACGCACCTATGGAACGCAGCACAGGGATCGACACTTGTCACGGTAGTGGACCACATCACTGGAGCATTTAACGCTCTGCAGCACACGGTAGGAGTCTTCCTCGATATAGAGAAAGCATTTGACCGTGTGTGGCACTCCGGGCTGATAGTCAAACTCCACTGTCAAGAACTCCCACAATGCTACATACACATTCTCCATATAGCTTCCTACGCAATAGAACATTCACCATCAGACACTCCGGAACCACCTGAACCAAGCACCCAATCAGCGCAGGAGTATCGCAGGGAAGTGTCCTATCCCACACCCTCTATGCATTATACACCGCAGACCTTCCAACTGCACGAAGCCACATTTGCGGATGATACGGCCCTGTTCGCCACCAACAAAACTCTCCTAATTGCCACATCAGCTCTACAAAGACAACTGGTACTGCTACAGAGACGGACCACCAAATGGCGAATCAAAATCAGTCCCGCAAAGAGCCAAGCCATAGTATTCACAATAAGGAGACCACCAGAACCACCACCATTAACCCTGCACAATCAACAAATCCCCTACACCATCAAGTACTTGGGCCTCACCATGTACACCAAGCTCACCTACAAACCCTAGCAACCCAAGCCACTCACAGAATCGCCGCACTATACCCCCCTCCTAAGCCCCAGCATCAAATTCTCTACCCGCCTCAGAATGATACGATTCCTCCTGACGTACTTATCCCAAGCCTGGTTCCACGCAGCCCAACCCACATCAACCACCTCCAAGTCGCCCAGAACAAAGCGCTAAGAATTATCATAGGCCACGACCGGTACACCAGGATTATCCAGCTCCACGAAGACGCCGACGTACCCTATATCCTGGACCACCTTAAAAGACATCAACAGAACAAGAAAGTCGCACCACCCAGAGAACAACACCAACGCCACAGAAAAACCAAGAAGAGCCACCCATACAGTATGGCATCGAGCCCAGCAACGCCTCGAATCCAATAACAGCAAAAATACACTTCATCCTTCCAATCCACTTCCAGCAGTAAGGACACAAAAAAAAGACCTAACACATCCAACAACAAAAATCCCATTAAAAAAAAAGCAAGTGCGACTATTGTACCTGCTCCAAATAAGGAAGAAAAAAAAGACATACAAAACCAACCAAATAAGAAGCATTGGAGTTTGCCCCGTTACTTCAGTACAAAATAAAATTGTCAACAACGAAGATGGGATTGGATTGGATCAACTGAGGTCACGCATCTAACATCACAAACTCTGTATACGTCCAGCGAATAGACTGGGGTACTCAGACAGTCAACATGCTGTGTGATGTTGAATAGAGTCGTATGAAAGTGCACCATGGAGAACACACAATTGCGAGTGTTTTATGAATTCGAACTGGAGCATTCTCCACAGCAAGCCGAAAAAAAACCAGAGTGCATTTGGGACAGGAATGGTGAATGAAGGCACAATTTGCCGTAGGTTTGTCAAATTTCGTTCCGGTGAAACACTGCAAAATAAGCCCCGTGTGCACCAACCAACACCATGTTCGGACTTCGGAGTAGCTGCTTAGGAACACCACTGAAGCGAACCCTCGGCAAAGTGTTCGTGCCATTGCTGACGAGTTAGCCACACACCATACCACTGTCAGTCGGCGGCTCCGTGCAATCAGTAAAATAAAAAAGTTAGACCCATGGGTGCCACATGAGATGACACCGCCCAACAAGAGTCGACGTTTAAAGATGTTCAGTTCTCTGAGCGTAAGCAATGAGCAGGAATGTTTCCTGTATAAGATTGTCACTTTATATGAAAAATGGATCTGCTATGACAAACGTAAACGGTCAGAACAATGCTTGGATCGTGATCAACATCCAGGACCGTTTCCAAACCTCCTCTCCACCGACGGAAATTGTTGCTGGTATTTTGAAGGTGATCTATCGTGTCTTTCTCATGCGAGGTGAAACCATCACTGCAGATCGTTACAGTGCTGAAATCTAAAATGCACCGCAAACTTGTCCGCAAGCATCCAGAAATGGTCAACAGACATGGTGTCCTCATGTTGCATAAAACTGCTCATCCACACATTGTGCAAAGAACGGTGCAGACTCTCCATGAGTTCCAGTATGAAACCCTTCCTCACATG
The DNA here is from genome assembly GCA_022664845.1 of Lepisma saccharinum. Taxonomy (NCBI): domain Eukaryota; kingdom Metazoa; phylum Arthropoda; class Insecta; order Zygentoma; family Lepismatidae; genus Lepisma; species Lepisma saccharinum. The sequence goes on along the minus strand of JAGDQP010059616.1, from coordinate 6,141 downwards.
CCGTATTCCCCCAATCTCTCTTCCACTGACCACCACATATTCCGGCATCCCGATCACTTCTTGGCGGAGAAGAGCTTCCCTGATGATCAGGCGTTGCAACATGCAGTTAAGTATTTCTTCCCATCGCATGCTCTAGACTTTTTCATCACGGAACCCAATCGTTGGCTGAGTGATAGCAACAGTATGTGGCGGCTACTTTGATTAACCAGGTAATGTACAGTTAACTTTTTTGGTCTTTGAACATAACGCATCTGGGTCGGACTGGTACCTGACTTACCTAACCTCCACGTATCCTTGGTCACTGTTTTTATTAAATTTCCTAAGGCGCATACAACTAAAAAAGAAAAACTTATTTATCTTTTAAAAAAATATGTAAAAGTAACCACGTCAGGATTCGATCCCGGGACCTCCGGTTCGGCTTCGCCATACTCTAACCACCAGATCAAGCTAGGAATAGCGGAACAAGCGCTTGTCGGTGTTACTTATAGTTCAATGAGCTCTGCGCCTGCATGAGAGTGAGCCACGCCTTGTTTCCATGTGCTTCCCTTAGACCCTAGTCTATAAAGAAGTGTCGAACAAAAGCTCACCCCCGGACTTATGTTGCACGGGCGGACAAAAGCTCACCACCCGTCTTATTTTCATATACACTATATATAGCTACATTTATATATTTACACAGGAATTTAGGACCAAATGGTAGGAGAACAATATGCAGTAAATTAGGGCAGGTGGACAAAATTCCAAGGGACAATATGGCACGTGGAAAAAGGATTTTACGAAAAAGGCGTAATTAGAGCTCCTATTGGGGACACTGCTGTTATTTGTGTACTATGGCCAGCAATATAATGTTTACTTGACTTTATTATACATGAATTTTCTCTAAGCCTAAAAGATAGGCCACCCAACTAGGGTAGAGTAGGCGGTGTGTGATTCTGAGTGTGTGTGTGTAAGCGAGCAAGGGTTGGAATTTTCTTTTCTTTGAGAGAAAACGTTATTTATCACATGTACTTGGTTCTCGAAAGGTATTTGTAATTTATTGTAGTAAGTAGCAAATAATAATAATAATAAACTTTGGCGAGTCGCATTTCAAACATCAAAACAGGGTAACTAACACTATTTTTACTTTAGGTGAGCCACTAGTTGAAATTTACTTGAAAGTGTAATTTAAATTGTCCAGTAGAAATGATCCTTACCGAACATGGAGGAATGAAAATGACCTTTGAAACCTATGGTTGCTAGGTAATTATTTTTTTCTGAATTTTCAGTTAAAATCATCGTTCTATTGCATCTCTGTTTGGCACTAAAAAGTAAGATGGATTTCCAACAAGAATTGTGTTCTGTGATTCAGACATTGAAATATGCACACGTATCAGATTTCACTGAGAGCGCGGAATGTTAGTTATTTGAACATTGGTCGGACAAAGTTCATCTCAATGCAGCAATCCAAAGATCGCTTGAGTAACTGGTACAAAGGGCATCTTACACAGCAGGCCGAAGACCAAGAAGGCATAGCATAATCAAAGTCCGGCTTGATTTTGGTTGGTGCTCAGGAAGAGAATGCATGCCGATGGGCAGGGACATCGATCTGTGATTGGCTGAGAGGTATAGCAACATCAAGTACACCGAGAACAGGTTTACAATAAAAGCCTGACATTCGATATCTCTTGGCTGGGAGAGAACTTGTCTTCGTTGGTGTTCGCTGATCATCGTTCGTCCTCGGTTTGTTGCAGCTCGCGACAACATATAACAGATCGCTAATCTTCGGCTCTCCAGTATTATTGTTGATGTTCCTTGACTTGGTGCTGATAAACCGACTCAGCTCTGAATCATCCAGGATAGAAAGCAATTCTTATTTAGAAGAATGAAGAAGGCCTTGTTTCTAGAGGCCACTTGCAGAACGAAGAGCGACCGAGGTTTCAACCCCCGTCTACATCTTCGTCACAGGTTGGTTTATCGCCGCAGTAAAGAGGTATGAGATTTGGGTTCTATTCTATATTAATCCATCTTATATTCTGATGCTCGCTACGACCGTCATTCTGTAGTTCTAGAATTTAGTCTGCATAAATGCATGTGTGTTATTGCCTTCAGATTCTATCAAATCGTAGTAGGTTTTTTCCTTGAAGCACGATGTTTTAATCCAAACCCCAGTATTTTATCTGTTAAATTAGAGTGCTTTACAAGTAATTATTAGGTTCTATCTGGTTAACGTTAAGACGGTCTTCTACTTCTGCCAGAGCTAGAAAGTTTACTATTGGTGCTTATGGACAGAAAATTGCTACCGAATATCTTCATTTTCTAAGGAACTGGATATCTTTAATAGAAAAGAAAAGTTTCGGAGTATTATAAGAAGTTTATGCACGAGTTGAAATACTTAGAACGTATATTTGTTTCCTAGTTTTTCAGAAATAAATTATTTAAAAAATTAATAAAATTATTATTTTTTCTACAAATTTCAATATGTCTAACTTTGCAACCACTTACCCTAGAAAGACCAACTTTTTTTTGTTTTATTGATTGTGAACCAGCGATTCTAATATTTTTAATTGCAATCATATTTGATACACCAATAAAAAAATACTATTTTTACATAGTTATTCCAGTCCACCTGTCAAAGGTTTGATGAGAGTAAGCCAGCCGCGCCCCGCCCCTGTCTTCGCTTTTAGTCCGAGGGAAAAAAGAAGGGAGGGGACTACACAAATCCCCTCTTCATTCAGCTTCTACAACAGGTGCCGACGCGAATGTAAATATGCTGTTTTAGAAAACAGCACATACCTGAAAGATTTTATGTAGTGAAGGTGAGATATGAGAATTTTGTAACAGGATAGCAACATCATATTTGCAATGGGGTGATATTTGGAAGAGTTGCAAGGTCTATTGTGTGGTTTCCTGGGAAAAAATCTAATTTAGTTTAAAGTTATATGAAAACTCTCTTTTTCTGATTTATATATAAAAAATATATCCTAACGTTACTTTTACCCTCACTAACGAACATCTTACTGCCTGTATTTATCAATATTCATGTTCCTAATACAGGCTGCAGCCGCAACAGATATATCTATAGAGAAGTTCTGCCTTTTTATTCTTGGAAAAACTGTGAGTAAAGGAGGCATGTAAACAGAAGTACTATTGCATGTCACAAGGCCTGAAACCCTGGAATAACCTATAACTTTGACCCTAAAACTGGCAGGTCTTTTCAAGTCGCTTTGTATTCTCCATTTGTGTCCCTCCTAAATTTTAGTAACTACAAGTCTGACAGAGATGATTTTTACACCGTTGGATTCGTCATGGTCTACAATGGTGAGGAAAACTATGAATGTGACTAGAACAGGCAAGTCCTTTCGAATCGCTTAGTACGCGTATTATCCATTTGTAACCCTACTAGATCTCAGTAGCCACAAGTTCGACAGAGATAAGTCATACACCGTTGGATTAGTAATGGACACCGGTGGGAAAATCTATGAATTTGACTAAAACTGGCAGGCCCCGGCATTCGCTTAGTAAACTCCATTTTTTCCTATGACTTTGAAGTTTTTTGAGGGGATATGTTATAAGTCGAATTTATACGGTGGTGCTTTGGTTTTATTTGTAATAAAACTATTACTTAGTTTTTTTAGATTATTAACCTAGGAATTGTTAGATTACATTCTACCTTTGACTTCAGTGGATGGAAAGTACAAATATTTTTAATTGAGTAAAATCTGTCACTACTCTTTCCCTGCAGAACAATTATGCAGAGAAAATGATTGATCTAAACTACTTCTGATAGCTAGCTGATAGGCAGATAGACAAACATTCTAAATTATGTCTTCGAATTAAAAAAGATCATCTACCATAACTTTGCCCTGGTTATTATTAGGAGAGAAATTAAACAGGCGTTGGAAAAAGATAATTACTCTTTTTAAGAATAGGAGTACAAAGCCAGGGAGAGAGAAATGGCCCTATTAGCTATACTTAGTAGCTCCCATACATAACAACCCTTTATGCGTTAAAAAATAAAATCAGAAAGTAATGCGTCCTCCGAAAACATTAAATTAAATGATTACTGGCCTATTTCTACGACTAGGCTATTGTAAAAGTCAGTATAACTCAGCTCACATTTTAGTCCATCATATGTGGACAACGTTACATTAGCATTAAATACTATACGGGGTAGTTCTCAACCTTCGTACCACTGAATTCGGCTCCTATTGCACATATGGTAGAGCTTTGCAATAAAAAAAATGTACATATCAAAGTGCATGTGCAGAATCACATGATGGTGTTGCTGAAAGCAGTGGCGTCCCCGGAATACATCTACGGGAGGCAAATTCAAAATTTTAAATAGAAACTGGGGTTGATTTTGCTCCCTTTGCAATAAGCGCGACATTTTGAATCACTTTTAGAGGAACAAAAGCTTTTGAGTCTTGGCCCGGGCCAGATCAAAATGAATTTATAATTTCTTAAAAAATTCGGTAAAACATTTTGAATTTAATCAAGAAGTAAGAAAAATAATGAAAAATAATTGGATTCCTTATCCTAACATTAAAAAACATAACTGCCACAACACAAGAAAAATTTAGGGTATTCTGCCAACCAAGCGGCATTGGGTATGTCGAGCGTACGAACCCTGCTCCGGCCGGCCATCCTGACTGAGGTTTTCCTCAGTCTCAACAGGCGAATGCCGGGATGGTACCTTCTATAAGGCTAGGGTCTCTGCCTTTGCGCACTAGGGATGTCAATCCGCTCGGCTCGAGCTGCGAGTATAACGCTCGAGTTGAGTCGTCGCTCGAGCTCGACTCATTGTAACCGAGTCGCAACGTGAGTTTCTCTGAGCAACGACTCGAGCAGTTCAAAGTACCCACTCGATTCGACTCGAGCAGTTCTGAGTACCGACTCGACTCGAGCAGTTCTGAGTACCGACTCGACTCGAGCAAATAGTGAGCGCCGACTACACTCGACTCGAGCACATAGTGAGCGCCGACTCGACTCGACTCGAGCAGTTGTGACCACTGATTTGACTCGAGCAGTTGTGACCACTGACTCGACTCGACTCGAGTAGGTACTGAGCACCGACTCGACTCGACTCGAATCGAGCGAGTCGGCATTGAAATAACTAAAAAAAACTTTTTAAAGACATTCTTTTCTTAATCAATTCGTACTAAAAAGGAAAAAAATGTTTATGCATGACTAAAAAGAAAAGAATGGGGCGCGTCATTTCAAGAATTTATGAAGCGACAGTATATGAGAGCGCGCACATGCTTTTCTTTTTAGTACGAATAGATTAAGAAAAGAATGTCTTAAAAAGTTTTTTATTACTTTTTATGTTAATTTAGTTTCACTATTTGTTTTTTCTATCCTACTAACTTTAGAAACAATGATACTAGAAAGCATGATAGTCGATGTGAAGTTAGTTTATTGATCTTCTTGACAACATAATTTGTTGTTCTAAGTTTTCTCTAATAACTGAACAAGTAGAAAACCGAGATAGCTGTGTATAAATTATGAGGTAAGATAACGATAACTATGTCATCGTCCACTGACTCCTTTTCTGACTGTTATGTCAATCCGCTCGGCTCGAGCGGCGAGTCTAACGCTCGAGTTGAGTCGTCGCTCGAGCTCGACTCACTGTAACCGAGTCACAGTCTAACTCTCTCTGAGCATCGACTCGAGCATATAGTGGGCTCCGACTCGACTCGACTCTAGCAGTTCTGAGTACCGACTCGAGCAGCTACTGAGCGCCGACTCGAAATAAATGTCCTAACGTTAGTTTTACTCTCACTAACGAACATCACTGTCTGTGTTTATCAATACTCATGTGCCTAATAGCGGTTGTAGCCGCAGCAGATGAACCTATAGAGAAGTTCTGCCTTTTTATTCTTGGAAAAACTGTCAATAGAGGAGGCATGTAAACAGAAGTACTATTGCATATCACACGGCCTGAAACCCTGGAATAACCTATAACTTTGACCCTAAAACTGGCAGGTCCTTTCCAGTCGCTTTGTATTCTCCATTTGTGCCCCTCCTAGATCTTAGTAACTATAAGTCCGACAGAGATGATTTATACACAGCTGGATTAGTCATGGTCTACAATGGTAAGAAAAACTATGAATGTGACTCTAAAACTAGCAGATCCTTTTGAATCGCTTAGTATTCTCCATTTGT
>JAGDQP010059615.1:1098-12347 GCA_022664845.1 Lepisma saccharinum | reverse complement strand
GACTTGGTTACACAAATCAGTACAGACTCCGAACTGATCACAATCCAACTTTATCTTAATCAATAGATCATACTATGACAAACCTAACATCAGAAAAGCCAGGAAACAGACATCCTTTTGCCTTTTATCCAAATTATCCTGAACAGAAGCATTTTTCTTCTATTGTTAGTATACAGTGTAGGTTTAGTTTAGTATGCTACAGTAACAGCGGCATCAGATCCATTCACACGGTTTGCACAACTGGGAACACCTTCACTCCAGCGGTATTTTTACAGAAGCCAAAGAAATTCAAGCGAAGGATATAATGATTTCCCCTTACTTTCCACGTTTTAAAAATATTCAAATAGTGCGTGTGCAAGACTCTTGCAGGCTGGTCTTGGTCTTGCGCGAGTTTTGCAGGTATGGTCTTGGTCTTGCATGCAAGACCAATACCAAAACTTCAAGACCAAGACTCTTGTTCTCATCACTACTTGCTTCGTTGAAGCTCAGTTTCGACCGTGGCGCTGAAATTATGATCACCATTTTATCCTTTGGTGGAATGCATTAACTTCGAGCTGAGGATGCTTTGTGTTCAGGCACATTTCACTCCTGACTCTCTTCGTGCGAAAACTTATGCACAATACTAAACACTTAAGAAAACACTATTATGGCATTATGAAAATCACAAGCATTACACCACCACTAGGATTCTTGATTCGTGTTACCATTAGTAACTTAAGAAATTTGGCTAGTTTCTAGAATTTGTCTATGATTCCAGTAGCCTATTTTTAACTTGCCTATGTTCTGAAAATTGTTCAATGATGAGTCAGTAAAATATAAAGTTCGTTTCGGTGTCTGTTTTACCAGATAATATGTTCTGTTGTCTATGATTTATCTATTGTTCTATTCTTATTTTTCCACTTTTACAATATTGTCTCTGTTCAACATTGGTTAATATAGTTAATCGGTTCACACTTATAGATGTGTACTATTATACTATTTGTTCTTTTACACTAAATTTATAGAAATAGTTCCTTCAGTTTCAGATTTCGAATTTTCCTGTTAAGTTTAATATCATAAGCAAGTTTATTATAGATATTCACTTGATTCAAACGAAACTATGCGTTGAAGGACAACCTAATATTCTATTAAACACTTGTTTCTTGTCTATTTATTCACAACACTATCTAGGTCGTACTTCTCTAGTCCACTTTATAGATTATTGAAAATGTCGGTTGATTTCTATCCAGTGGCGGCCTTAGGAACAGGCGAACTGGACAACCGCCCAGGGCTCTGCGCCCAGAGAGGTCCCGCGCTGCCGACAATTAATTAGTAGTTTTGCCTGCCTGGAGTCACCTAAAATGCTGCAGTTGTAGTTCATGAAAGTTCATATAGCCTAGAAATAAATGACGAATCTTAGCGTTTGTTTACTGCATTTGGTTTGTTTTCAAATTGAGATTTGTTGATCGTAGTTGATTGAGTAGATGCCACGTTTTAGAAGCTCTGCGATTTTTTTTTTGTGTGTCGAAATAAGTGCATAGTAAAAAAAACTGGGTTCTGTGGTACCTACCCGAAAAATTATAGTGCACTGAGAATAATAGCCATAATTCCCGTTACTGTTGCATCTACCAAGAGCTGTTCTAAGTGAAGCTCATCGAGACCTATCCAAGGAACACTATGACTCAAGACCAGGTGTCTGCTCTCGCTCTTCTATCTGTAGAAAATGGCGTTGCATCAACTCTACATTATAGCGATTTGATTGCAAATTTTAGCAACAGGAAAAGTCGCAGAATTAGCCTTTAACTACTGTAAAAATACTTGCCTTACTATTGTAAAGCTGTACTTGTTTATTTAGTTAGAGGTAATTTTCATATTCCTAATTATACGACACTGTATTTCATTACATCGACTTTACTTCTTGAAAACCAATACCTCAATTCCCGATTTAAAAATTCTTCGGGATCACATTCACCAGAAGTCAGGCTTTGCGTTAAAAAAACGTTTTTCTTTTACACACAAACAGATTTGTATATATGCACAATTGTACATATATCGGGATTTTGGTTATTGTAATTTCGTAGGGCCCCGTGAAGTCATTTCCCAGGGCCCCGCAAAGGGTCTCTGTTTCTATCCACTACGTGTCCGTATTACTCTACTGTCTGTGTATAACTTATTCGATTGTCCATTTATTCCACTAGTTATTTGCTGATCTATGACTTATGAACAATCCGCCACTTATTCTAGTCATCTTGACTCTTTGCATATGTCCGTCTATTATCTATTACTGATTCAGATCTTGCCATTCACTCATATTTAATTATGAAAAATAATGTTCAGTTACTATTTATATATCTTTCCTATTTGCCTATTTTACTATTTTCTCATAATCTAACTACTTTCCTGATAATATCTACATATATCATGAGTATATATTAAGTATGGTTATATTTGGTCAGTTATACACATTATCTATTTATGTGTGATTAGCTCAAATGCACACCGTGGCTCAGACAGTAGCGCATCTGACTACGAATCGGGTGGTAAGGTTTCAAAGCCCGGCCAGGACACTGAAGACATTTCTTGCAGTGTTCACATGCCTGGCGCTCTGGTACACTCAACCTCCTATCAATAGAGTAGTACTGGAGTGTCCTTGGTACTCCTGGGCACCTTGGGAGGGTAAAGGCGGTCGAGCGTGGGACTGATCACCCCACCGTAGGCCAAGAAAATGTGGAGCGCTACATCCACATTCCCCATGCCGATTTTTTCTCTTAGGTAATTGGCCTAAAAGCCCGGGAAACTGAGCAAATGAAAAAAAATATATCCATGCGCCTTTTTTTTATCTTACTCTACAATTACTGGCCTAGGATTGCTCTAAATATTTTATAGAGATTCCGTATATTCATATATGCATTCCTTGAACTTTAATGAGCTTTCATCTTACAAGCTATACCATAAATTATATGATCTGGTAATTTCTCGTAATGTAACTCAACTTTGTTGATCTATGATCTATGATTCAATATCCTTAAAGTCTAGTGTCTGTTTTATCTATATCTTACTTCTCTACATCTTACTGCTTTATTCTTAGCGGTATTCAGTTTATATCAAGTCATTTTTAAATACCTACTGTCTTAACCTATCCTAGAAATGGTCTATTACCTTATTTAATGTTCTTTAGAAATCACATTATGTCTTAAGGCCTCGGTGGATCAATTGGTAGCAGATCCAGGTGGTCGTGCTCGCAAGGGCGGTTGTTTGGCGACTCAAAAACCGTGGGTTAGAATCCAACCTCGGGCATGGATGTGATTTTAACTGTGCTGTCAGTAGTTAGTGATGCAAAAACAAGTACACACAAGTATAATACAAGTAAAACAAGTTGAACAAGTAATAACAAAAACCCGCTTAGGGTAAACACAGTTTTTAAAAATTGGTAGTGCGCTCACCTCTGGTGCTAGGGGCCATCGATTCGATCCCTCCATATTCTATGTGGGCCTTGTGGTGGGTTTTCGTGTGTGTGAGTTTTCTCAGGGCTTCCCCGTTTCCTCACACTTTCTTCATTCCACCATTTCATACCATCAACATCCATCCGGCCTGAGCCAAAGTTGCCTAAAGGATAATTTAAAAAGTAAATTAAAAATTAAAATTACATTATATCTAATTTTCTTATTATGTCTTCGCATTTAGTTTATAACTTATTTTATCTTATATTCATTTTATTGTTATTTTTGTGATTCTGATACCGTTCGGATTTCATATATATATATATATATATATATATTATCAATTCCATAATATTTTATTTTTCTTGACTTTTCGCCTTATTGTTGTTGAATTAAATTAATTTAAATTATTAATTTAAAACCAGTCCTATTTTTCTCTTTCCATGTCGGTTCAATTTCTCTTTCCTCAACCATCTTTCCTAATTTGAATATTCTGACCAAAAATAGTGTTGATGCACATTTTTCTTGGATTTAAACAGATGGACCTGTGTCTTGTCCAGCGAGCGAGATGGGCAGTAACGCTCGAATACCGCTCTGTCTCTATCCAAATGCACATCAGACCCTAAAGACCTGAAAATCAAATTGTTGCTCATTCGTTTGGGAATTTTTTCTTTGAGATTTTTTCTACTAATTTTAATTTTTGACCCAACTACTTATTCCTAACATGCATTTCTTTCGTCCTTTTTGCAAATACAAAGCTTTTGTTTTTGTCACAAGACTGAGATAGACTTTGATTCTTGCTGACTTGCCACTCTCTGCCGTTTCAGATAACATTCTCATCCTAACATTGACTGTTGTTGTGAGATCATACTCAGTGTTCTGACTTCTGAGTATGAAATACAGTTGTCATCGCGAATTCGTCGTGTTCTTGCCTTGGATTTACGAGTGGAAAGTTCGTACAATGAGCCATTGTAAACACTTTCACGCGTGCTACGAACTCGTGACTTCTTGAATCACTTAGCGCATGACACGTATGGAGACCTAAGTGATACCGGTTTCCGGTACATATTTAATTTCAAAAATGAGTCACTGCTTCGGTCATTTATATTATCCATTGCTGTGGTTCGATACAACAGTATAGATCATTTTCGAAACCAATTTGCGTAGGTATTATCATTATTTGGACTCTGCCATTTAGCGTGATTACCTGCAGCGTGGTTCACATAGAATCCTAAAGTTCTCTCCTTCTCTCTCTCTCTCTTCTCTGTCTCTGTCTAACAGACATCCATTGGTTTCAGTATTTCATTATGTGTGTTTAAATTACTCCCTGCATCATCTTGTGTATACTGTTTAATGTCGCTTCTATTCTTTCATTTCATCTGTACTAATTCATGTGTATTTGGAAAAATTCTGTGCTCATGTTGTTTGCTGATTTTCGTTACGGGAGAGAGGCGGAGGGAAGGAGAGAGACGGGTCTCTTTACCAGATGATTGTGGGATCAGAAGGTGTTAGTTGGGTTGCCTAGCTGCACGGCGTTAGAAGTCGCATTTTTTATGTTCCCTTTTTCAAAACTATTTTATCACACAAAATTCACCAGTATGAACTTTCACTTACTTCTTCGCTTGTAAACAATACACTCTTGTGAATCTTCTTCTTTTTCTCCCTCTTTACCCACCCACGTGGGGTCGACGTTTCTGATGAGTCGTCTCAACAAAGCCCTGTCCTGAACTTCTTCCCCTGACAGATCTTTCTTCCCGAGATCCTTCTTAACCCTATCCATCCATTTCCTCCTTGGCGTCCCTCTACCTCTCTTGCCCTCCACTTCCATTGCCATCACTCTTCTGACTACATAGACATTTGTTCTCCTCATTAGATGTCCTTCCACAGCAGCCTTCTTTCTTGTATCTTCTTAGATATCTCTACAACTTTGGTTGTACCTCTTACTCCCACATTTCTCACTCTATCTCTTCTGGTTATCCCACACATCCAGCTTAGCATTCTCATTTCGGTGACATCTAATCTCTTTTCTTGTGCTTTCTTTATTGGCATGTTTCTGCTCCGTACATTATTGCTGGTCTAACCACTGTTTTGTTAAACATCCCTTTATTCTTCACCGTGATTCTGCGGTCGCAGAGAACGCCACTTACTTTCTTCCAATTTCGCCATCCCTCTTGCATTCTGTGTGTTATTTCAGAGTCCAAATCGCCATTCCCAGTAACAGTTGAGCCTAAATATTTAAAACTTTTCACTTTATTCAACCGTTCTTCTTGCAATATCACTTCTCCATTTCCTTCTCCATTAAACTCAAGATACTCAGTTTTCTTTCTACTAATCTTTAGGCCTCAATCTTTCAGAGACTTCCTCCAAGTTCCTTACCTTTCAAGTTCTGCCCTATTAGTATTGCATAGTACAATATCATCGGCAAACATCATACACCAGGGGGCTTCATCTCTCACATCCTGAGTTATTACGTCTATGACTACGTTGAAGAGGTACGGGCTTAAGGCTGAACTCTGGTGTAATCCAACTATAACAGGGATTTGGCGTGTCAATCCCACACTACTTCTTACCTGCGTTCTAGCTCCTGTATACATATCAGATTATCCTTACATATTTCTCTGGCACTCTTTTCTCCCTCAAGCATCTCCATACTTCCCGAAGTGGTACTCTGTCGTAGGCCTTTTCCAAATCAATAAAGATCATATGCAGTTCTTTTTGCTTTTCCTGATGCTTTACCATAATTTGTCTTAATATAATAGTTGCATCCGTTGTACTTTTTCCTGGCAAAAATCCAAATTGTTCTCATATTGATGTTTCTTCTCGTAATCTTCCTTCTATAATCTTCTCCTAAATCTTCATCGTGTGTGATATTAGCTTGATTCCTCTATAGTTTTCACAATTTCCCTTCTCCTTAAAAATTGGTACAATAACAAACTCTCTCCACTGAGTTGGCATTTTTTCTTGTTCATAGATTTTTTGCATCAGATCCCATACAATATTTGTACCTTCTGCTCCCAAACCCTTCCACGCTTCTACTGGTATGCAATCAGGACCTTCATCGGCCATCGACCATCGACCTTCATCGGTAAGCACTAATCCTTGGCCATTCTTAATTTGCCTAATATGGATAATATAATTTGTTGCCTTGTCTCTGATTTTTGCTAACCTGTATAGCTTCTTCACTCCCCCTGGTGTTTCAAGTTCGTCATACAGTTCATCCCAGGCATGCGCTTTTGCTCTAGCCACTGTCCTCTTTGCTTCCTTATTAGCCGCTTTGAAGCTACATTTATCTTCTTCTGTCCCTGAAGCTTCCCATCTTGTTTTAACTTTCTTCTTTGCTTTAATAGCTTCTTGCACTTCCTCATTCCACCACCACGTCTCTTTCCTGCAGATGGACTCTTTCCAGAAGTTCTACCCAAAGTCTTCTCTGCGGTCGTTAGCATGATCCTACTGTTCACATCCCACCATTTTTGCACATCCTCTTCTTGCAGATTTATTCTTTCGATAACCTTTTCCCTGCACAATTTTCTTTGTCTCCACCTTCTAATTTTGGGCTATTCATTTCGCGGTCTCCTATTATTTCTACCTGCAAACTCACAGTCCACAATCACCACTCTGTGTTGTGGGGCCACACTTTCACCATTTATGACCTTGCAGTTCTTAATCTCCTTAAGATGTTGTCTTCGGCACAAGATGAAATCGATTTGACTTTCTTTTCCACTACTCTTGTAAGTTAAGAGATTAAGAATATTTTCTTTCGTATTAACACACAATAACGACTCCTAAAATTTACTCCAATTACTTGAAAAGTGAAAAATGTTGATAATCTTCTTACTATAATCGCCATTTGCACTAAACCAGAGTAACCACATCACAGCATACACAAAATACTTCAGTGAAACGCTGTTCCTACTTCCTGAGTTATTCATAACCAGAAATAAGTACGATGTCCCTAGGTACATTCTGTTCCCTGGTACGGCACTTTTCCCGAAAGGCGGTAAACCAAATGGTGTGAGAAAAGAAAAGAAAAACTAGAAAAGATGTTAAAGAAGATAGTGAAGAAAAGAATATTAAATAAACACAAATGTGAATTCTTTTATAATAATTAACGTCTAGTACAAAAAAAAGAAAGAAATCTCCGTAATAAATAGTTGAAGGTAATATGATTTCTGTGCCCAATTATTTGCAAAACTCTATGTTAACAGATATTCTTAATATATAAATGACACTTCTTAATTTAAAGACAACATTCTAGTCGAGCAATTACTTACATTAGTAAGAGAGTAGCTGAAATAGGTCTTAATAACCTGCTTGACCAAGATTATAGAAATAATATTAGAATAAAAAAGCCATTTGGTACATCTTAATACATCTTTCGTAGTAGGCATATTCTATGTCGATATTGACTATTTGTCGATAAATTACCTCATTATAACGATTCCGTGCGAGATTTGCGTACCTCTAGCTCCGAAACTATATATTTTTTAAACATTTCTTCAACTGAACTTTTCTCCTGTTTCTGAGTAAGTAATCACTTCCCAAAGTTTGTCTCCATAGTTTCTAACTACCCTGTATATCATCTTAACGATTATTAAATAAAAAATACGCATTTTAATAGTTTGCTTATTATTTTCAGGTGAGAGGTACGTTTATAAATTCGTGTGCGACCCAGATGCCCTTTTCAATATGGCATACAATGAAAATCACAGAGCAATGAAAAATGAGGGATTTCACCACTCGGCAGAAAGCAACAAGCCTGCGTTCAGAGATGGGAGCACCTACTCAGATATGTTCAGCCAAATGTATGGTTCTCACCTTTCACAGCTAGCGACGCCTAGTGCCAGCAGTTCACCCTACTATGGTTTCCACTTACAGTATCTCGACAATTCTTTTCAAGGTGCTCTTCACGATCACGCATCCTATATGGACTCCAGAGGGCGTACAGCAACAATACACGATTATCTCAATCACGGAAAATTCAATGGACACCACAACAACGTTATTGACAACAGAGCACCTCATCCAAATAGTAGTAGTAGTCGTGCTTTCGAGGGTCAAAATTTAACTTTGAAAAGTAGCGTTGGTGGGAGTAACGTAGTGCCATCTGTCGCCCGTACCGTAGAAGAAAGTGGAAGAGCTTCGGCAGAGCCGTCGATAGATGGAAACAGCAGGCCACAAAGTCAAAAAGACGTTCAAAACACTAGAAATGCTACAACCGATATCGAGCAACAAATGCAAAGCTTTCACACACTAGGCAGATATGCCGGTGTAGGAAGTTGTGTTTGCTGATTTTAATCCATTCACTCTGATTTTTTTTTTAATTTCAAGTTCAAAATGTAGAAGATACATGTTAATTAAATGTCTTTACGTTTTATTGAGAAATTTAACGAAATAATTTAAAAATAAAAGTACAAATGTGTATACTGGTAAATGTGTTACGATTCTTGGTGCCAGTTTTTATTCCTCAAGTGGAATGTCTATATACTAGTGTCACAATTTTACTCAGATCTCTTTTTTTCTTAAGAACAAAAACTATTTCTCTCAATTGAAACTGACAAAAAATGTAAAAGATTTTTTTCTTATTGGTCACTAGTGTAAGACAAATAAATTTGAAACTTCTTTTTAGGTCACTGACGAACTCAATGAAAGTGTGTTTGTGTTTGTTTTATACGAGATTATTTATTGTGTGACTGCTTTTGGTCTTGAATATTATTATTTTTACCAGTTATCTTTATACAGGGCAGGGTGTTTAATTTAAAAGAGTACCGCACATTGACGAGTATATGATTGTGTGTGTGTGTATATGTGCATATCTTGTTTGTGTTGGTAACCCGAGTCCTGTATTAGTCCGTTCAGAAAGTGCGTGTGGACAAATGCGTTGAACTGCATCGGCGTCATTACCAACATTATGATGTAGCCAAGGTAAGTATGTATCTTCTATGATGATGTTTGTTTGATGGGTCCTCTTATAAATTTAATGCCCTGTACTTCACCCATTTATGGCTTGGACAAGATACACTGATACCGGGACGTTAGTAGTCTAGTTACTCTAGTATTACAGTAAAGTATACAGAATATAAATAACACCTACGCTTTGTATTCATAATACTAAACACAGATAATTTCGCTGCCAAGGTAATATCAATTATATATACAAGGTAATTCTGAAAACCGCAACAGGGCCATAACGTAGCTTCTACTGCACATAAATCTTTGAAACAAAAATGTTCGTACTAAAGTGCATGTGCGGAATCACATGATGATGCTTCTGAAAGCAGGGACGTCTCGGAAAAGCCTCTATGGGGGCGGGGTAACTTCAAAATTTTAGATAGAAACAATGGTTGATTTTGTTTTCTTTGAAACAAGCATGAAAATTTGAACAACTTTCAGAGGAAACATTTTAAAATATCTCCAGTTATAAGAGCTAATTGGTAAATGAACTGTTAAACTACCAATTAACTCTTGTAATTGCCAAATGTTACGAGGTATTAAACAATGTTTTATCTGAAAGTCGTTCAAAATTGTATGCTTGTTTCAAAGAAAGCAAAATCAATCACTGTCTCCATTTTAAATTTTGAAGTTGACGCCTCGTAGCAGTAATTCTGAGACGCCCCTGTTTTCGAAAATTTCACCATTTGATTCCTCATATCCTATTTAGTAATTCACTTTAGTTTCGAATCTTTATTTACCATTCCCTTTGAGCTACAGCATCCAAAAAGCCCCGAAAACCCTATACACCATGTTAATTTTGACCACCAATTAAGTCCTCTAGCTGACAAACGGTATGAGCTATCGAAAAGTGTTTTATCTAGAAGTTGTTCAAATTTTAACTTTTGTTTCAATGGGAGCAAAATCAATCCCTGTTGCCAATTAAAATTTGAAGTCGCTCCGCCCCCCATTCGTAGAGGTACTCCCAAGCTGACCCTGCTTTCAGAAGCAACACCATGTTATTCCACACATACACTTTGGTATTAGGGTAATTCCATGTCAACTCAACACACACCTTCTCTACTTCACCATCTAAGATATCCATATTTTTTGTTTATTGCTTGTGTCCGTGCAGTATGTCAGAATCTGGTAAAGTGTCGTGGATTGTGCTATTGTAGTACGCAACAAGCCACGTGCTCTTTGTTTATAAATAAATAGTAGTGCGTAGTATGAGTAAAAACAGGTGCTACTATCAATAAACAAATGGTAATAATAGTAAACGGAGAGAACCGACAACAATCAACCGAAGATGGCCGAAGATGCAGACGACGCCCAGGAACTGAAGAGTCAGCAGTCCAGAACAGAATAAAAGGCGTCGGATCGCAGCAGAAGCCACTATTTCACTCCCAGGAATAGTCGTGTCAACTCCTCTCCCTCTCCCTGGTTCGATCCGCTACGGGATGAACCATCCTATCCTACAGATCCTCAACGGGATGGGCCAACCTCCTCACCGCCTGATTCGCCACGGAATAGGCAAACCCCACAAGTCCTGATCTGCCACAGGATAAGACTTTCCTTCATTATGGCCCCAGCCAGCTACAAGTAAGGGGCCTTCTTTCTCAGCCAGACAACAACCTGTTGTCTGGGCCAACGTCAACAGCAACCCATGGAACCGTTTGAAGAGAAAGAAAGTTTTGAGATACTAATGCAGCTCAACAGCAGTCTTCATACTTTTGTACGGGAGACTCTTTTTATTAAATTAGTGGACTTGTATTTTATAATAAAAGGTGAAGGGAGAAAAGACAAATTCCGGTCCTTTCATTTGCTCTACCTTGCTCTACATGTCTCTACCAATCAAATAGTCAGTAACGGCGCCAGACTCAGATATTCTAGGGACTCCTA
>JAGDQP010059614.1:1293-12347 GCA_022664845.1 Lepisma saccharinum | reverse complement strand
AAAAAAAAAAAAAAAGCTTTATCGGCTCGAATTATGCTAAGTGTTCTGAAAGAGGTAGCTATATACAGGAATTGAAATAGTACTCATTACTTGTTGAAAGCTACGAAGACTATGATGGTGCCAATCATTCTGAAAGATGGGAAATGGTGCACAATATTCGAGAAGATGTTGTCGAATAAACAAGTACAAAAGCGGAAAGAGTCGAAAGTGAGTGCAGAATTAAGTCTAGTAAAGTTGTCCAGTTTTGAATTACATCAGATAAACGTGGGACTAACTAATACACTTGAATGTTGTTGGAGGAAAAGCTAATGTGCATGACTGAGTTTTTAAATAGATTGTTGCTAATCATTCACAATAATCCTAGAGAAATCAATTAAGAAAATTAGTAGTTGTTAGTACGAAGGCCTTGTCTACAGAACTGAAGACAGTAAGAGGTAAACTTCCTAATTTCTTGCACTCGGACTGGAGATGGATCTGTATCTTGTTTTGCTACTCTGTCTTATATCATCTTACCACCCTGTAACACCAAAAGAAGGAGCAACATGAAAAGGTTGAACTGTCTATTTGAATCGTTGTTCGCAACAAATCCTAGAAATTGGAAACTGAAATTTGTGTAGCGTTGAAACAAGTAAAATCTGAAACCACTAGTTGCAAGCTGAGTATCCAAAAATATTGGAATTTAATAATTTCCTATTGGTTAATCTGATAATTGAAGAAATAAAATAAAAATCAAAGTAAATATTCAACACTTGAGCTCATTTCTTTAACTATATAGGATCAATTGTAGTTCCACCAAGGATATTGATAGGAAGAATAATTGAAGAAACCTCAACGACAAAGGTTACTCCAGTCTAGTAACTAGACGAGTGCTGAGTTGATACCTAGAATAGCGCCTTGATCACTATACTAGGAAGGTCATCCTCAGGACGGGTTTACGTGATAGATGATTGTTTAGCTCACAAATATAAATTAAATGCTCGGAAACTAAAGCAGTCACGTTTAAGTGACAAAATTGTAACTCTTTCAAACGTCAATCCTCATTTTTATATATTGTTAAGTCTGTGTATTGCGCTTAACAATTAAAACTATAGTGGTTTTCAACTCGGAACACTAGGCATATTCATTCACAGCGAATTAAATAAAAGTATTTGTGCGACATTGTCAGATTCCGTTTTCCTTCCTTGAATCCATTAATATCTTTCGCTTTTTCTCCTACGATTTGGCAACGCTGGAGCTACACGATTTGACAAAAGAGTTAAAGAGGTTCTCAAGTTTCCTCAAAGCTCTTCACCTTGTCATTGGAAAATTACCTTCCATTCATTTACCATAGTAAATGGGGTATTTTAATTAAAACTCAACAAAAGATTTTTTATTTTATGTGAATTGTAAATTTTATTCATAAATGTCTTAGCTGAAATGACAATTTAGTGAAAAACAAGAATAAGTTCGAAATTTTCTAATATCAAATATTTTCCTCAATCAATTATTTTAAGGGCAACAGTGAAAGGTTTAATTTAAAGAATTGTAATCCCGGATATATCAAATGTATGATGAAGTGTATTGAAAGGAAATTAGAAATTGTATAGTCTCCATTAATATGTACTTGTAAATGGTGTGGAATATTTGAGTTAAGAAACTCAGAGCAAAATAGACTTCCAGTTAAGCTCTTTTTATTTTTCGTATTTTGAATTTGAATTTAATTTTTAAAGCCTTTAGAAAACTTTAACTCGAACCTCTTTTTCTTACTAATCGAACACGTGAGATTTCAACCACTCTCGGGTTTAAACTTCAGGCTAAGTGCGGGTTTGAACAGACCAGTTATGATGCCACTCGTCACTAAAGCTGCTAGTCCCTCTCCCAACCGTTTCATGGTAACTGGATTAAGGGCCTTCGCCATAGCCCCCGTTCCTATACATTTCGAATTTATGTAACAATGTTACAATATATACATGTAGAAAAGAAAGATCAGAGAGAAGTAATTAGGAAAAAGTTTGAACAGGGGGAAGCAGGGAGTACTAGAAGCTTACTCCATGTGTAGATCAGGTTTCATTATAGCTCTCAAGCATAACTACGAAATATTAATGTTCTCCAACAGGTTTCTAAAGTGAACTTCTTGAATTATTTTAGGTAAGCTAAGTACTGTTGAATTAAATTATATCTTTATGCTAGTTGAAAACCCCTCTTCTGAGCGTGACCAGTCACTCTGAGCGAACTGTCTTAGATCTTCAAGAGCAGAAAGGAACTCATAATTTCTTCTCGTATAGAGCAGGCAATTTTAATAAGTATAGCAGACAAATTAGAGAAGAACAACGTTCCTCATACGCAAGCCAAAAAACATAAATGTATAAATAAACAGACATGACACCCAGCCCCCGTGTTCTAGTGATTAGACTGATTACGATGTCCGCCTTTGGATGAACACTAGAGAGGCGGAGCGGGGACCAATATAGCAGTATCGCTCATGGTGGCAATCCTAACTGAGGTTTCCACAGTTTTCCTCAGTCTTATCCTCAGCATGGTACCTTAAATATTCCTTAGGCAATATCTTCCCCTTTTCACGGAGAAGTGTTTGTCGTGGGATGTCATCTCTCAGATATGGTGACCTTTGGTCTCGAGGTGTAAATTCCCTATCCGGATCAAAAGTTTGAGACAAGACATATTTGAAGGTTTTGGTGCACAAATAAATGGTGTAACCCATAAACATCTTTGTTGTTGTTATTATTTTTTATTGTTATTTCACTTTGTTACAAGAACGGTGTAAAATGGCGTTTGCTGTATCCGTGCTAACTTCTAATAAATAAATAAAATAAAAACACATTTTCTTGGTGCTTTTTGATATTCAAATTCATATAAAGTCAAAATAACACCCTAAGTGCCTTCAGTAGTTTTGACAGCAATAATATTATATTTACCATAATTTGCGGTCCTTTTTTTCTTGCGCGGATTACATCATTTCTGCAACAAGTCCCTCATTTATTGGCTTACTGTAGAAGGCAAAGTTTAGTTCAGATTGGGCCACTCATGTGGATTTTTATATCGGACATACGCGCACACAGACAGACAGATAAATCAATTCTGTGCTTTATATGTAAGATTTGACCTTATGGCTTTTCCTATCTGTACTCTATGATATGACAAGTCAAAATTAGGAAAAGTTATCTTTATATTACTCAGAAAAAATAAAGAAAGGATGGAAGAGAGGAGATACGGTAGGTATACTTCGACTCATCTCCTGTTGTCTGTTCTAGTGACTAAGAGACAAAAAAAAAAGGGCAGAAAATATTTTTAATTCTTCTTCATGCTCCCCCATCTTTCATTCCTTCTCGGCAATTTCGTTTACGCGGCATCTGCTTTATTCATCACGATTCTTCTTTCTTTTCTCCGCATTCCTATTTTTTATTATTATTTATTCTTGCTTCAATTTCTTTCTTAGCGGTATTTTTACCAAAGTCTTCTTTGTCTCTTTTCACTTTGGCCCCCATCTTCCTTTCTTTTTTTTTTCTTTTTCAATTCCCTTTTTTCCTTTCCATCCTCTTTTGCGCCTCTATACGCTGTGGTTGCTGTCTTACATAGCGTATTCATCTGTAGCTTCTTTAACGAAAAAGGGTTGGTACGAACGACGAAACGATTCGCTCGGCGCCATATTGTTTTGTTATACCTGGCTGACATGTACCATCAATCAAAATGACATCACCTGTCACAGCTACCGGCTTTTGTTTGATGTTTTTTTCAGGTCCTATTTAGAGAGCGGCTACAGAGGACCGGGTGGATGAATTGCTATCTTAGCATATATACATTAAAAGAATACACAAACAAAAGGACGCTACCGCTACTTGCACTGAAAGGTGTAAATCAACGTCAAATTGATTTTTATGGAGAACAAATATTAAGGCAAGCTTTCGTCGGTGAGCAGGTAATTAAGGCGATATATCAAAACCAACATTCCTCTTCTCAAAACTCCATTCCAAAAGTAGACAGTGATAATAATTAGTGTGTACGTGTAAGTGTGTGTGTGTGTGTGTGAAAGTACTGTATTTTGCGCTAAAGCCAATGTGTAGACTTGTTTTAGGGAACAATTAATTCTGTTTATAAATGATCTCTATGTATTTCAATTTAGAATACAGGACTATCACGTATCTCCCCTTTTTTGGGGGGGGAGGAGGGGTACAATATGCATTGAGAAATAGTATAAAGTAAATATTCAAGAGTAATTTTGGACTGAATAATAATCAGTAGGTTCTTGAGGATATTCTGCTGGAATATTCTTGAAAAACAAAATGGTGCTCGATATTAATCACTGTTTCCGGAATAGGGTAAAAATATTGGTTATTAAATTTACTGGGAGTTGGCAGCTTTACCTTTGCTAAGCCGCGTTTAATTTGATTTTACGTTAAACGTTTTGTAAAATTATCCATACAAAATTGTAAAATAGAATACAATAATCATTATCGTAATATTTATGAAGTACTACATAGCAGTAACACGGACAGAGTGTTCTTATGCTCACTCCCTTCCGTCTCCAACAGGCAGAGTAACGGGTTATTTTAGTGAACAACGCTGCTCCATGAGGCGAGCAGGATTTAACATAAGCTAAAACTCATCAGTCAATCATAAAATTGCTTTCAACTACACAATTAAGACAAAAGAAGTAGTAACTGCGCAAGGCGTTGTACTTGAAATGCGCCTTTACCTGTATTATAGGTAACGTCAGCATCACCTCTGAGCTTATTAACCAACTTAATCAAATGAAATAGTCTTTATTTTTCTTAGCTGGAAAATGTGGGGGAGTTTAAAGTCATGCGATTAACCCAACGCTTGTACCTGAACACGCAATCAACGCCGGATCATCTGTGCATTGTCGTGCTCATAGAACACACAGAGATACGTGCATTCGGCTTAAGAATCAAGAACGCAGATAAACTGTGGGCTCAGATCCTCTAAAAGCCAAGAAAAGTAATTTTAAGTAAGTCAGCACAAGATTGAAGAATTTTCTGGGAAATCAGGAGACTGACATTACTAGACTTACTGAAAATGGGACGTGAGGCAAAAATCCGGAGCATAAACCAACCACCAAGAAACGCTTTCTTATTTCCAGACTCATGCTGGAAACTCTGTTGCAGTTAGAATTACCTATTGAGTCTATATGTTTTGGATACCGACATATCGATATCGGTAAAATATTTATATTACTATATCGATCCCAATGTATACCGATATCGGTTACCTACTTTTATCGATATCGATTTTGGATCCACTTATATCGATATTTGAGTAATATCAAAAAGAGATATGGAATTCAGTATCGATATAGCGACATATTGCATATTCCTACTTCCTATCCTGTAGATAAAACTGCTTCTTTTCCCTTCATGTTTGAATGGATGGAAGATTGGTTGCTTACATTAATGGAAATGCTTTCTGAATTTTAATTTTGTCCATACTTAAGTTCAACATGTTAAAAGATTAATCCAAGTTGATTTTATTCGGTGGTTAAAATCGGTATTTCGGCATTTACTTTTACACCTAGAGGAAGAGTAATGAAGAAAGAATGACGAAAAATGACAAATGGAACAAAGGACGATTGGATAAAAAACAAGACACACACACACACACACACACACAGAGAGAGAGAGAGAGAGAGAGAGAGAGAAAGACACACACACATAATACCCAGAGAGAGAGAGAGAGAGAGATCTTGAAAGAAGGAAAAAGCACATGGTCTCGGACAGTTAATGAAATTATTATTTCGTCTTCGTTCAGAGAGCATTGCTACCAGCAATGTTTCATGGCTATTAAAATAGCTGGGTAGAGGGAAGTTCGAGGGGAGAGGAAATTCACTGGACGAATGCAATCATGACGAAGACATTAAACAAGAAAATTACGATCAAATGTCCTTCATTCCCTCTCCGCACCATCCCCCGCTCAATTAACCGTTTTCTTTCTCCACCTTTGTAATCTTCTCTATGATTATTCCCTGAAAGGGGCTCCAACTACCAATATTTTGAACTAACACTGGAAGATTCTAAACACGATTTCGAGTTAGTATTAAATTTTAGCAAGAAATTTGATATTCTGGCTACTGTAACAGGATTGAACAATGAATATTACAATTCACTGTTGAATAGCAAATATATTATAGATATTTTGATGCCCATTGAGTGACATCATGGCTTTACAATTTAGTTGGGGGAGGAGGTGTTATTTGAGAGGCCTTCGTATTTTTGAAGATACTGGACAAATGAAAAGTAAAAATGAAATTTTGGAAAGCGGCCCTAATAATTTATATTAATGTATATCAGATGAACTAGTTATTCCGCTGAGGGTGGAAAGCAGAGGCGGTTCTAGGCCGGGGCTGGGCCCTCCCAGTTTTTTGCATTGAAGATAAACTAATATCCTCCATTGTCTTGAAATATTTAGTATAATTAATATTTATTTTGCAAGAAGTTTAATGTTATCGATTCTTGAACATGAAATGAAGTGTACCATGATAAGCTTCTTCTATAAACATTGGGTGGGGGAAGGTGTCACAGTGTATGTTAGAAACTGCATTTTCTTAGAACAAGTTTCAAGTAGTTATTTTATTGTTTTTGCTTATGTAACACAGTATATTTTTTGTTTTTAAAACCGTTTAGAAGTCTTCACTATCAACAACGTTGTGACAAAGGGAAGACCACATCATCTAAAGATTTAATTTATTGCTTATAGGCAATGCGGTGTTATTTCGAAATTATACAAATAAAAAGTAGAAATCTTTGTTGCTGTTTTTTTTTAATCATCTTATTTAGGTCTAAATTGGTGTTGAATTATACGATATATCCAGTGTGGTATTTATAGATTTTTAAGTGTGTGTGTGTGTGTAGAGGGAGGGGCTCTTAATGCCGTTTTATGTAGTGTAAAATCCAATCAAGTCATTTTAACCAATGTAAATTTGGCAGTTAAATAAGTTTCCCTCTGTAAATTCCAAAAATTCTATGCACTGATGAAAAATATTAAAATGTTAACTTTTTTACTTCAACTAATTATTGTTTTCTTACACTGGAAAAGGTTTTAAACATATATATTTCCTTCAGATATACCTAAGAAGAATTAATATCCAATTTAAAAAAAAAATGACTGAAAATGACTAATGTGTAATGAAAATGACCCAGCCACACAAACAAACATTTGTTTGGTCATTGTCTGAGAAGAGCTTGTACTGAAAAACGTATTGGAACGAATGGTGGGAAGGAAAAAGAGGAAAGAAAGAGAATGTAGATTATGGACAGCATCAAAATAGAACACTATATATATATAGTGTTCTATTTTGAATATGGCTGTGTAATAAATCACAGCCATATTCAATCCACTAGTGGATGAGGCCTCTTCCCGAAGGGTTGGTCTAATGCTCCCACGCTGACTAGACGGGTTAGGAGAGGAGAGCCGAAGCTCTCACTGTGATCGTAACTGTCTTTTATTCATAGCAGCTCCCCAATTCCCAGCAGCTGTCCTCAACACCGACAATTTTTAGTCCCCACCGGGAATCGAACGCGGGACCGCTCGCATTGAAGTCGAGCGCGCTACCGACTAGGCTACGCAAGAACTCATATATGCATCGTGAGGACAATTGATATATTTGTGAAGCATATATTCATGAAAGTATTATATGACTATTTATATTATTACTATAGAATACATAACAAGTGTAATACTAACATAGTAATATTTTTCTACAATAGTACCTTTTACAACATTTAACGAGCAACAGAATAAGCGAAATTGAAATCTCGTACTTCTATAAAATTAATGATAACTCCAATTATGGTCTCCTAAGCGTCTTAGAATCTGCGAACATCGCGCAGTCAGCAGATGCAGAACCTTCGCACCTACCCAACAAGGCAATACAAAACGGTGACATTAAGTTCGAGAACCTCTAACTATGGTAAAAATCAAAGGCTTATTCACAATGAATCAGACCTAAAAATTCACACAATGTTGCAAGATCCCGTCTGTTCTCCTTCCCTCCCCCCCTTCCCATGCTCTGTCGCTTGCTCTACTAGGAACTGCGATTGGACAAAGTTGGCTAGAGTTAAAGGTTTTTTTTTTCAAGGACAATCATATTTACATTTGATTAGAACAGTAGCGTTTGTACTCTTCGTCCATCTGATCATTGTAATTTTTAGGATATTTTAATAGGAAAAATATTAATTTAAATATGTCTTTCATACTAAAACGAAAATAAGATACTAGAGCAGTCAAATCGGGCATCTCTCTCTCCCTCCCCGCTCTCTTTCTCTTGTATGTGTATGCGTGTGTGACATCCGCAGTGGTTTTTTTTCAAGAGACGAGACGAGACTTGAGACTATCTCCTCCTGTCTCTCGAAAATATTGTCCAATCTTATGTCTCGTTTCGAAAAGATGTGCTTGTTTTGTCTCCTGTTTTGTTCTAGAGATGTCACGAGACACGGAAAATGTTCATTCTCATAGACCACACTATGCACTTCAATTGAGCCACTAAACTAAAATATTTTAATCATTACCCACCCATCTTCAAATATCATCGCGCGTTGCCAATTATAATGTGATAATCAATCTTAAATAATATCCATTTAACAATAGAAAGGAATTCCCTTACAGGTGCTTAATTATCTTGTGTCGTGGGATTTGGATGACAGAACTGGTATCATGCTTGAAAGAACACCTGCTGCGAACCGCAATTCAGCTGTCCAACAATAAGATTATTCACTCACGTTTGAGAACCCTTAATTGGGAATTTCTGATAGAAGAGGAAGGTTGAAAGATAAGCAATGTTGGCAAAGTCTAATGGTAACAAGTAGTATTAGATCGTACTCCAAGTCAGCACTGATAATGTTAGTCTTTAAACACTTTGTTTTAGATTCACTTCTGAAACTCTTATTTATGACCGAAACTAGCTGACTTTGAGTATCTAGCTTGCCTCGCAATCGATAGATCATAGGTACGAAATCCAACGCCGCCAATCCTGAGTGATTGAAATCAGTGGCGGTCGATGTTTGTTTCCACTGGGTGTTGCACTCAGGTCCGCCGTTAGCCACGAAAAATTTAGTGAAGGGCTTACGAAACATACATACAAATAAATATGTGTATTGGGGCAAGGAAACTTTACGTTGGCTTAGGCTCCTGGCTACAGGCCTGGACTGTCACTATGTGAGAGAGGACTGGGTAGCTAATCAGTCAAATCAATCAACGCAGAGTTAAATTATGAAATGTATACGCAAAAGAAGAAGTGACCAGATTATCAAATAAACGGACGTTAGTCAATTAATTACGATTTTGAGAAAACTTAGAAAAATGTCGTAGCTATGAGGATAGAATTTAATAGTTTGTCATAATTTTTTGTGGCTAGAAATTTGTGTGATTGTTATTGGTATTGTTAATATCAGTTTCAGAAACTTTGAAGATTCACTAAACGTTTTCTTCAAGCTCTTCTTTGAACTATAAGTTCTAACAAGCCCACAGCTCCTGACATTGATCGATTTTTTTTTCTGCCGAGTAGATTGAAGACAGTTCGTGTAACAAGGTATATACACATCATTTGAAAAGGGAGGATACAATGCCATGGCTTTAAAACTATGATTTCACGATTAAAGTAACATGAATCGCCTGCAATGATCTCTATCTAAAAGCGATACTGGACTGACTGCTGATGCTACCAAAATTTTCATGAATATATGAAGCCAGGAAGCGGAGAGCCGGCCGAGTAGCCGTGCGATCTACGGCGGCAGGTCAACGATTCGAAGGTCCCGTTGGTTCGAGTCCCAGCAGGGGCATACATGTGGATTTTAATGGCTAAAGGGCGAATCGTGACGGGCCGAAGTCCAAAGTTACTAGACTGGCCATCAAAGTTACTAGACTACACCCACCTAAAATTTAAACGTTCCGCAAATTGCAATGCTATCTAGGAAGTATATGCCAGGATGGTACCTACAATGGTACCTACAGAATGGTTGGTACTTATATTCTTATTTTTATTCTCTTTGCCTGGAAGTTCTCAGCAATGAATATCATCCCACAGAATTGAGTCGAGGGCGGCCGGGTCCGTTGGAAATTTCAGGATTAAAAATAAAATAAGTAATTATTTTATGCTCAGACCAATCAGCCCCCCGCCAGAAAAAAAAAAATAGCAATCGATTCCATCCGAAAGTAATTTCTATGCTCTCTGTCCTTTAAGATAAGATAAGATAAAATTCATTGTATGGGCGGTAACAGCACTATGGCTTACGCCCGACTCTCTGTCCTTAAATCTAAATATCAGTTCAATCCAGAATAAC
The DNA here is from genome assembly GCA_022664845.1 of Lepisma saccharinum. Taxonomy (NCBI): domain Eukaryota; kingdom Metazoa; phylum Arthropoda; class Insecta; order Zygentoma; family Lepismatidae; genus Lepisma; species Lepisma saccharinum. The sequence goes on along the minus strand of JAGDQP010059614.1, from coordinate 2,061 downwards.
AAATAAACTTATACATTAGAATGCAAGATTATACGTAATCCTTTATTATTAAAAATTTCGACTGCTCCTCATTCTCTTTATGTTTTCGCGAATCATGAGCCTCATTGAAAAGTCTAGGCACATTTATGTGTATGAGTCAAGATACAAAATAAGCTTTAAGAAACAATAAGTATTTTCCACACATGGTCTCATAAATTTGGTTACATTTCACTTCTTGTAGAAGGAAACACCTGCAAGTGGTTAGTGAGTAGAATATGTATTAATTTTTGTGATAACTCGCACCGGCTGGTAATAAAGACAACCCAAGACCTCAACACTGGCAGCAAGCATATACGAGAGTTGATGAGTACAGACAAGAATTCCGTAGGTGTTGCGTCATTTAAACATTTGTTTCTGAAAGGCTATTCAATGAAAATAAACCGCTTTCTCACTACAACTTAAATAAATGAGATTTTCACACTTGTTCTTCCATAAATGAGATCTCAGAATTGTCATATTTCAGTCAAAGAGTGAAATAAGAATCCTTTGCGGTAAGTAATATTACCAATGGAAATGAAAGAAATACTAGCTTTGTGCAAGGCCATCCTATAATAGTAATAACAAGCAAGCCATTACAAATGAATCTCTACATTGCTTTGAGCGTGTATGTCAAGTGCATATATCGTTTAAGACTATGAGAAGAGTTAATATGTTGTCTTGTTCAAAACTATGAGACCAAGTTTCAGGCAAAATATAATTGCTTTTCCTTTTTTCTCCTTTGATATATAT
>JAGDQP010059612.1:0-12347 GCA_022664845.1 Lepisma saccharinum | reverse complement strand
TGAATTAAGGTAGTACTAATATTACTCACAGAGTAATTATTCGATGTTATAATTCTTTTTCAAACTTTCTATCTGAAGAAATGATTTTAACACTAAATACATTTAGTTGATGATATTGTAATTAGAATGCGGTGTTTAACGTTTATAGAATCGGAAATATTAACACATTGACTATAAAATGTCGATGAGTATTACTTTAATAATGAATACTAAAATATGTATTTAGTAAATATTGGAATTTAGTTGATATATTTAATAAATACTGGAATTATGCTAATGGACAAATATTGTTATTATATCGTATAAATAAATAATATCATTCAATAGATATTGTTTTATTTATTCACAAAATTCTTGCGTAGCGACTGTTCAAAATCACACAGAAGAACAGGTCATTGTCCGGCTATTCTGTGTATTTATTATCAATGGTACTTAATATTTACTAAAGCTGGTGTCCTGAAGTTTTGGTAACTTTATATGTATAATATGTCGCAGGATATCTTGACTTTATAAAGTATAAAGTTCATCCCATGTAAAATCGACAAAGCATAAACAATAAACGAAAGCTGCACTATCTTGAAAATTAGAGAAAATTGGTACATTTATTCTATCATGTTAGGAAATGCGAAATGTAGATTTACACTTTATTTCGTCTAATCATTCGATCGTACCAGCCATTTTTCTTCGCGCATGTGTGCGTCGTTGAGCGTTTACACAGATCTGCTAAAATCTGTATTACAAAACATATAGAAAAGTTATAAGAGTGGGATTGGTGTTATCGTGTTAGTACAGGATCTTTCTGTCACATAAAATTGGTACTTGAAGTTACCAAGTTTCGTGACAATATGGCGGCGCGCCGGTTTTGATATCCCGGATTGCTTCATTGTGTAACTTTGGTAATGTTTTAATTATGCTTGCAGTGGATATTTTATATATATCTGTATAAGTGTATCTCAGTGTGTTGAATATCAATCGTAAAATGTAACTTAGCAAATATTGTATTTGCTTCTACATGAAAAATGTACCCAAAATGCTAAAAAATAAATGTGATTGTTCCAGGTAAAAAAAAGTGATGTGGGTGCACTAGATAAAAATCGGAAAATAATACAATCAATATTACTCTGTGATGACCTACGAATACCTATGTTTTCATTTTGTCATTTAAACTCCTTTGAATGGGACGAAATTTAAAATAGCGAAGAACGTGTTGAATGAAATCTTATATTGATAACCGATGATAGAAATATACGAAAAGAGGATTACGGTTGATGTTTCTTGATTTATATAATTCATTCCATAAACGATAAGCAGTTGTCACTCTCCTTAGAACTAGGAATTCTCTGCAGGAGATCTGAATATAATTAATCAGTATTTATTTAGAAAGAAATGTTCACAAAGTTCGATTTGATACAACCTGTTGGGTTTGATCGATGTGTATGATCATGATTAACAATATATACAAATATTTATTGAGAATAAGCCAACTTCGAAATTTAAGTTATTTGTACATTAACAACCTTCTACAATTTTCATTTATTCAATGATATAAAATTATACATAAGAAAATACTTGTTGAAGAATATTGAATCAAACTATTAAGATCCTTAAATGTTCTTCAACTTGATCGAATAAGAAGTAAAAGATTTGCATCTGTCGACAGATTTTCACATTTCGAATAGTGTTTTAAAGATGCTAAATGGCCCTGAATAAGTTTGATGATCTGAATACGAAAATATGCATTGCTTGATATAAGGAAGCTCCATGAAGATATAAGGAAGTACCACCATGCCTGCTTTACTCAATTGTAATTATGACTATTTCCCATTCAATGTCATTAATCGAAAGGGAAATTGGACGAAAGCTTAAAGCCGAGGCTTGAGGTTTGAAATTGCTGCCTTATACACTTACGTTTTATATTTTTATTTGAATGATGGTTTGTTCATTCGATTACTTATACTCTTCAAGTTTTTAAATACTTTATGTATAATTGTTTCGTCTGTGCTCTAAATAAATCAATAAATGAACAAAATATCGTTATTTCACTTCACTATAATTCCTGAATTTAAAAAAATCTATATTTAAATGTAACTACTGTTGTTGACTTTCCACAACTGTTGCTTTCACTTAAGACATGTTGATCACTCACAGGCGGTTTATTGTGATTTATGTGGTGTAAAGTTTAATATATTTATTCCATTAAAAACTGTTTCGCTTAGTGTCTATTTCTTATGACTTCATCTTACAGCAAGATATTAGAGACTCAAATAACACGAACCACTGGTGTCTCTGTCATTAGACAATGTGTATCTTTCTTGAAGTTCCTCAAATCTTAACCATTGACTTGCGTAGTGCGGATTCAGCTACAAAAAATTTAATAAATGGTTTTATTTTATTGAGTATAGGAAATAACATGTCTCCTTAGTATTATTTGTGAAAAAAAGGATTTGCTAACTATTTTTTTTAAATAATAAGCACATCATAATCTCTTTAGTGTTTTACGGACAGCGACAGGATTTTCAAGACGTCTTTAATCCTCATCATTCACCAAAATCTTACGTCTTCCTGTACACCTAAGCTTAAGAATTTCCCTTCCTAAAATTGTCAAAAAGTCCCATTATTCTTCATATTCCACTTTTTCCTTCAACTGTTCATTCAATGGCATCATTCCTTACTCATCTGTGCGTAACCAATTCTCTTTCCTCCTCCTTTATTTTATACAGTATTATTCGTCTTTCGGGTACAATTTTCACCACTTCCTCATATGGTAAATTCTGTATGAGATTATTTTTCTGTTCTCCTTCTTATCCGCATCTCGAAGGATTTCGATTTTCTTTCCTTGTTATTTCATAGAGTCAATGTTTCCGTTCCTTACAGCACAATATTCATTAGGACCCATTGAATCATTCTGACCACCTGGTTAATGTCGCAGACTTCATATTGTTTATGGGGAGACTCGTCGATTCTAACTTTCTTGTGAATATTCCATGGTTCCCAGTGCTCCCTCAGTTTCATCAACCGAATTGTACCTCAAAGAAGTCGGTGGCTGCTTTCTTCTCTTCCCTGGACGCGGGCTCAGCAAGAAATGTTGCCTCTCAGACCTGATTGGCCTAAGCTATAGCTGAAGGTATAAGCAGATCCATTGAAAAACAGGCAATTCTCCCATCAAGTCATTATTCAGAGGTTCACAGAAAAAATCTTGCTCTAAGTGAATATCTTTGTCCATTGCAATTTTCACTTTAACTTATCTTGATTTATTATAGTTTACGAAATACACTATGAAAGTGAGAAGTAATTTTACAAGAAGCGGATTTACCAGCCGAACTAAGTTTGAGGAACTACAGTGTATTTCATTTCACAAACAGGTTTCTAATTATAAAACTATGTTATCAAGGCATATTGTAGATTAGATTCATCATAATAGCGCGTACAAGCACGAAGAGGGTCGTACCTATAAGCATGTGCTTTCTAAGACCCTTAAGATTTGAGGTGTGCGGTGACGTTAAAAACTGATGAATTAAAAAGTACACATTAAAAATATAAAACATAAAGACACGAAACATAATGAAAGATATTCTTTGGCATTATATGTAGAAACGGAATGCATTTCATGCTCAATGGTTTGAAGTTTACAATCTCTACCTGAAAATAAAGATTTTGAATAAAGAGATTAGGTGGGAATTGTTGCAAACACAAGTTGCACCTTGGTTTTCTGTCACCTCAAATTCAAATTGAAATTGTTTTATTGCCAGAACATTAATATATAGGGTGAGGCAAATGTCCAGCACCACCCTTTTATTTTTGAAACGGCTTGACGAAAGATGACGTAACTTTGGATGTGGGTAATTGGGGGTGGGGGGATCACAGATGGTGCTATTGAACATCATGGTGGCCATCTTGAAATCCGCCATTTTCAATTCAGATCCAATATTTCAAAGGGGCTATGTGGCATATTGTTTTAGGCTAGAATTTCACCAGAAATACGAATCTGCAGGTAGTTTTCATCTAACTTTATTCAGTAATGAAATTTTGTGAAGTAATCATTGCTTATTGCATCATGTAATGGATTTAATTTGATTTTTCTTTTCAGGTGATGTAACATGGCTTTTACCCGCCAAGAAATAATTGAAATTGTTCTCATCAGTGGGGAACGCAGTGCCAGAGCCATCACTGATGACTTCAATGCCCGGCATCCAGAGAGGGACAACATTGCACATACCACAGTGTCGCGTATTTTGAAGAAATTTAAAGTTTCTGGATCTTTACACGACAAACAACGCAGTAGACGCCCGAGGATTGCAACGGATGAGGAAGCAGCAACGGCAGTTGTAGCATCCTTAGTGAAAAGCCCGAAACGCAGTACCAGGCGTTTAGCTGCAGTTTCAGGTGTCAGAGATCGATACTCCGTGTGTTGCACACAAACAAGCGCCATCCATACAAACTCCAACTGCAGCAATACCTAACGGAAGATGACCCAGATAGGAGAATGCAATTTGCAGAATAGGATGTGACGAAGTGTAACGAGGATCCTACGTTCCTCTTAGTGTGTTGTTTAGTGACGAGGCTCTATTTCAGGTGAATGGTGAGGTCAATAAACAGATTCTCCGTTATTGGTCAGACACAAAACCAACATGGACAAATGCCTCGAGGATACTAGGTGGGGAAAAGTTGATGATATGGTGTGGGATATGGAACACTCATCTCATTGGGCCGTTCTTCATCCACGGGAACCTAAATGGGGACAGATATGTTGATAGGCTGCAGGAGCAGGTGTTCCCATCACTGCTGAACCCAGAAGGTGACTTCCCTGCTTTTTCGCAACAAGATGGTGCGCCTCCTCACTATGCATTATGTGTCAGGGAGTGGTTGGATGCACAGTTCCCGGGCCACTGAAATGGTCGTCGAGGGCCAATCGAGTGGCCACCCCTTTCGCCCGACCTGACACACTTAGACTTTTATCTGTGGGGCCATCTCAAAGCACTTGTTTATCAAAAAAAAAAAAATCACTGATCTCCGACACCTCGAACAACGAATCAGGCACGCTTTTGATTCTGTGACGCGGTGTTATTATGTGTCCATCAGGACTGGAAAAAACGTCTTGCATTATGTGTAGCACAGAACGAGGAACGCAAAGAGCATATATCTTGTAGGATCCCACATGCAATGTTTACTTCACAAAATTTCATTACTAAATAAAGTTAGATGAAAATTAACTGCAGATTCGTATTTCTGGTGAAATTCTAGCCTAAAACAATGTCACATGCCCCCCTTCTCATTTGAAGTATTGGATCTGAATTCAATATGGCGGATTTCAAGATGGCCCCCATGATGCTAAATAGCACTATCTGGTGTGCCTCCACCCAAATTACGCACATGCAAAGTATCGTCATATTTTCTCGAGCCGTTTCAAAAATAAAAGTGTGGTGCTGGACTTTTGTCTCACCCTAGTTATATACAATGTCATTTTAGAGTATAGTTACGTTCAGATTTTGGAGCTATTTTCAAGAAATTCGTCTTCACTATAAACAGCCATGTCAGTTAACTTATGCTTCATAACATTTTTAAATTTTGTTGTTTCTAGGCCTTTGATTTTCTTAGGAAGATAATTTTATAGTTATTTACTCAGCTCAACAAAACTATTTGTAGTTGTACTTAAATTGCATTGACCAATTCTTACATCGGTTCTATGCGTTGTTAAGTGTCTGTGAATAGATTCATTACTTTCTAATTGACTAAGGTTATTCTTCACGTACACTAAACATTCTAATACATATAGAGATGGCACTGTTAAAAAAAAACAAGTTTTTGAAATGAAGGTTTACATGATGTTTTGAACGTTACAAATTACTCTAATGTTTTTTTTTAATATATATCATTTGGATCATTTCCCCAGACTATTATGCCATAAGCTAAGTGGCTGTATAGTACAGTTTTAGTTTTCTAAGCATGAAAATACCTTTGCTCAATTTCTTACATAAATGATCGATGTGATAGTTTCATTTAAGGTTAGATTGTATATACACTCCTAATAACTTTACTGGGTTGATGGAATCCGTTTTTTTTCTTGGTTAAAGAAAGCCCCAGGTTGTCTGTTTTATCTTTGTTAACACATAAAAGATTTCCTGATCACCAATTCTCTACAGTTGAGTTTGCAATAGTCAGGTTGTTTAAAGCAGAAAAACTATTATTTCCGGTTACCTTTACAGCTAGATTATCGGCATACATATAAGAGTGTGTAGCGTTGCTGTCTATATTTTTCGCTAAATCATTTATATCTAATATGAAAAAGAAGGCCCAAGTATGGAACCTTGAGGTACTCCTGAACTTAATTTTAGATAGTTAGAAGACTCACCATTATAATATACAGATTGATATCTATTTGTTAAATAGGACTGAAAAAATCTAAACTTTGACCACTGAATCCATAATACTTGAGTTTCTCTAATAAGATTTGATGGAAAATTGTGTCAAATGCCTTTGACATAACATAGAATCGACAAAGTACATTATTTCTGCTGTCTACATCCTTAATACATTCAGTAATGAGACTTACAATGACATTAACAGTACTGTGCTTGGCTCTAAAACCAAACTGTCTGTCTGTAAAAACAGAGTTGTTCTCTAAAAAATATACCACTTGTTTGTTAATTATTACCTCAAATACTTTGGATAGTATTGCAATTATTGGAATATAATTTACTTCCTTTTTTATATATTGGAATTGCTTTGACCTCTTTCATACAATTTGGGAAAGTGCACTCTTCAATGCAACTATTGAACAGGTAGGCAAGGACTTCGTCTATGTATCTTGCCCCCATCTTAATTATAGCTGAGTTTAGACCATAAACAGCCATTGTAGTCCTCTTGCTTAAAGTATTAATGGCCTGGCATACTTGCTCAACTGTTATATGGCTGAAATTAGAATTCAACTGTGACATACTATTCACGTTAGAGACCTTTTCAAGATATGTGGACATCCTTTTTTTAGACGAAGGCAGTGCCTTCACTATTTGTTCAACCTTGCTTACAAAATTCCAGTTAAAAGTGTTCGAGAACAGATTGTCATTTGTGCATTTTGGCTTGTCATTGATGTTCAGTGATTCGTTAATGACGTTCCACGTAGCTTTTGTTTTATTTTTTTGCTGTCAATATTCTGTTGCAGTTAAAATCCATTTTTTTTTTTTGATCGAGTACTCTTTTTTTTTCTAAAATGCTTTATATTGGACTCTGTAAATAAGTTAAACCGGAATCCTTATACATTGCATATGACAATAAACACTTTTCTTCATTATACCACTTAGGCTTGTTAACTTTGTTGTTATTCATTTTCTTATGGTATTTTATAGGAAAAGCAATGTCAACAATGTTCAGGAATTAAATAACGAAATATTCATTTTTTTTATTTATAGTGGTTAATGAATATATAGGTAGCCAGCTTAGTTGACTCAGCAAGTAGCAAAAATATTGAACATTAATGATATCCATTGGCCTAGTCATAAATTTACTTACAGTACTAACTGTGTTTAAGTTACTATTTTTGTTTACTAATTCCTCAATAAATATTTGCTCTCATCACTACTACATGGTGATCAGATAGTACAGTCTTTTGAACGAAAGCAACTATTCTATCCGAGTTTATGGTGGTGGCAATATTATCCATGCACGTTCCAGGATTAAGTTTACCTGGCCTTGTGATATCATCTACAGTAGTGTACATACCAAAACTACCCAACAAGTTGAGAAATTCAGACGTGTGGGCACTGTCAGATAATAAGTCTACATTAAAATCACCAGCGAGTGTTATAGGGACATTACTCTTAATTGTACTGTTCCATTTGTTTAATACATGGTACACGTTGTCAATGAAAGCATTGAAGTTAGAGTCATCAGGAATTCTATATACAGAAATACAAATTAAATTTACATCTATAATTAATACTGCTGCAATTTCACAAGTTTCAGGAACAGACATGTTCACTAAATATTTGAGTTCAACTGCTTCTAGATTATTCTTAATAAAAATAGCTTAACCTCCACGGTTACTGTTGGTTCTACAATAGGCACGTGCCAAGGAATAACCAGAAATTGATACATAATTTATCTCGCCGTTCCCTAGCCAGTGCTCACATATACAACAGACCGAGGTTTTTAATTTCAAACTCATTACATTTAATTCATCTATTTTGTCTAGTAAGCTCTGAACATTCCATAGCCCTATTACGATTTTATTTTCCTTATTGCAATCTATTGTTTTATTACTTACACATCTCACAATCCCAGCTTCAGCATTCTTAGAGTTCTGACCAATGTCACCTCTTTCTAGTCAATCGCTTTGGGGCATTGCAACACGAACAACCTTTCTATCTTCATTAATTTTCTTCATTATTCCACCTATTTTTTTCACAGAGATATTCCCTACCTAGTCCATTGAGATGCAGACCATGTACTGTGTGATACTTCTTATTTAGTTGCCTTATGTATATTAAAGTTACATTGCTGAAATATTTACAAATATGCATTTCCTCAACTACCTCCTTATTTACGCATGACCAATGTACAAGGTCATATCTATGTGGTACATTAAAGACAATAACTTTTGTACGTAACAGTACAAGTAGGCATTGTTTTAGTGACTTCAATAAATGGTTACCATCATTCTTGCCTACATCATTTGCTCCTGCCAGGAAAATTACCACGTCATCTGGACCTAACTGTTTGGCATCATTAAAAGAGGTATTTGTTACGTTGTTAAAAGTGGAACCTGTTTTCGAAACACTTCACACTTTATAACTAGTTTTCGTATTTAATTTATTGGCTATATATCTACCTTGGCTGTCACTATAGAAGTATAACTTATTCCCTTGCATTTGATCAATTTTGAGCTTGCTCTGCCCTTGTATGCATTTGTCCCTTACTGTTCCAGAGTTTATTCGTGAGTCGTTGACAAACCTTTTATTATACGTGGGGATGTTTCTGCTTACCATGTAACGGTCTTGGAGCTCCGTTCCATTTTTTTTATTCATTATTATTACGGATTTTCTATGTCTAGCTTCAAAGCCAAAATATTCTTACTATCATGATCGCTGTGCCATCCATATTCTTTTAGCATCTTTTCTCATGTTAACGAGCAATTTAATAATCTTTTAATTCTCATTTGTTTATCTTCCTGGATTAAAGATATATTTCTTGAACTACTGTATGACGTATATTTATTCCTTCTTCCTTTTATTAATTATTTTCTGGTTGGGTGATAGTGTCAGCATCCGTGAAAGGACCAAATCTCAATTCATCTCAGGTATGTGGTTCTCTATCATTGGCAAATCTCACCGCCAAGAAAATTCCTTGCTCGTTAAACTTAGTTATTTTCTTATATTAATAAATATATTTTTTATTTCCAGTTTTAAAAGATATTGTGTTTTTGAATTTTCGTTCAGTGTGCCAAACTCAGGTATTACTGGTTTATTTGGCTGGAAACAGAGATCTGCTTCTTGTGTTTATTTTGTTCTTCCGCCTTGCGGTCGTCATCTGTCTATGAAGAAGGCGTTTCCAGCTGGATATACTGAAAGCAGCTACTGTCAGAAGAGGTAGCAGGACACAGATCCTGAGTGAAGTTTTTTAAAAGTATACTTTAAATCATCATTTCGTATTTAAATCAGTGCTTCTGCCTGAGGTAACCTCTAAATTAGTTGAATATTCAGAAGAACCATGCTCGCTTACCCCAGAACTTAAATTTTGAAATTAGAAATTTCGTCGTGATATCTTCCGCTTTGCTGGATGCACAACGAGAAGACATCTTTAAGTCTCAGTGAATTTTTTTAATATCTTTTGAGTTTTGGACTTTCACGAGCAAAAACTAATTACATCTAAATTCTGTTTTCGGTAGTGAAAATTGTTTGTGCACCATGTGTAATATTTTTCTTGTTAACTTTCTAGTGCAAGGTCATTTTTCGACGTGCAAACCTAAGCTAGATAAGAGAACATGGGTCTGATATATGTTATAATGCTTTGATTTAGGTAAGCTGAAGTCCATTAGCAGATGTCTGTTTCTCTCCCTATTTGTTTCATGTTTTATTATTTTAAGTAATATTGTCCTTTGTGCACTCCCATAATGAAATTCGTTAGCTACTCATGCGAGAAGTTTCGTGCTGTGAGCTCACCAAATTAATTTTATTCGTTCGGTATTGGTTAAGTATCTGCGCTCTGTTTCGTCGGCTTTGGATCCGTACCGATTGTTTACATTTAAAATTTCAACCAGTTTCAGAGCTCTCTGATCGCTAAACCCTTATAATATCCGAATTTGTATTTCTAAATTTCAAATATTTATTTCGAAACCGAGAAAATGTCAGAAATCTTACTTTGTCATACGACGATGTAATGATTGAAATTCAAAAGTGCTTACAGTGGAACTGGCCCATATTTTATAGTGACAGTGGTACAGTTTGAAAGGGTCGGAAGTTTCGAATATTTTTAATTACTATTGATAACTTCAACTTATAAAACAGTGAATTTTCATACCATTTTTACATACAAGCAATTTTAGACTTGAATTTTAAAACGAAACGATTTTGTTAAAGCATAAATTTCGACTACTGTATTACTGAATGAATTTCCATGGACTGAATAGTGTTTCACAAACATACTTTTTTTCCAAATCGAATTTATGAACTGTTGGGTTTCTCTCCTCAAGAGATGTTAATTTCAACTCAAATGCAAAAGATTTTTTCCGTTCAAATGAACTTCGATGCTTATGACAATTTGAATTTTGGAATAATTTGCATTCAATAACTTGATCTTTCTTTCGTGTCAACGAATAAAAAGGGTTGATACATTTGATTGAAATCGCATGTAGGTGTAGCTAATATTTAGGTTAATTTGAATCATGATGCTTTATGCAGATATTATTTTCAACTTACACTGTCGCATACAGTACAAGTGTTATACTGAATTTAATTATCTTCGTATTAAGGTATGCACATTAAACTTTCAATGTTGTATTGAGTACACGTTGATTGAGTACAATATTTGCTACAATGACCTTGTACATTAGGGGACCATATTGCTGTTTTCTGGCGGATAGGTAGTATCTTAGTACGTTTATTTCTTCTACTTATTCCTCTTTCCGCTAGAATACGACAAATGTCACTAGTGCAGTTTTGAACTGTAGGTTCTACTGTAGTGCGTGGTCCATTACGGGTGCGTGTGAGAGTTTTGTATTTACTCGTTGTTCTGAGAGATTCAGAATGTTTAATTTTTGCCACCTTGTGTCCTATTTGAGATTTAAGATAACTTCAGTGACTTGCGTAAGTTTATGGATAAACTTTATTTTATCACCTCCAGTCTGAAGTCTGTGTGTATGGAGGCTTGGGCTAGTGTGGTATTTTTCATGAGGTTATGTGGGTTGTTCTCTGAGCTCTCTTCTCTGGTGGGGTGGGGAATTCCTTCCTTCTCTGTCCTCCCCCCTTTTCCATCGCTTATGCTCATGTCTATATCTGTGCTATATTTTGGATTTTAGTTATCCTTCGGTAATCGTGTTCACCCTCTTCGAAATTTTTTCGGGTACAAGCGTGTCCTGGTGATAAGAGATGTTTATTTTGATTCGACTGGTGGTCATGACCTCGACTGGTGAAGTCGTGACTTAATGTCGAGTGACCGCTTGAGTTGGTCCAACTGGCCGGCTTCCAGTCTGAGTGTCATTGTAGTCTCTTCGCGATCGTTACCCTTTTGTTCACAGGAAAGTGATGTTCACTTTTCGTTCTCACCCTTCTTTAGGGGAAAGACACACATTGGGGCACCTTCTAGTAGTGAAGATTGGCGAGGCTTCACTGGGAAACGTCCGGAGTGTTCTAATGTTCAGCACTTAGGCTGTTTTTGCCCGGTGCTTATCCCGTTTTGAACCTTTTTGTGTTCTCAGGTGACACGTGCAGTTTGTTCTGGTTTTAGTTGGTTAAGGTGTTATGTGCCCCCTGTGCTGTTGTGCGTAGTGCCTTTCAACCTTCGCAGATTTAGTATTTACTCTCTCTTGTAGAACAACCCCTTCTTCATTATCAGCATAGACGTATTCCCCCATGTTGCTTTTGTAAACAAATTGCTGTTCAGAATCACTTTCACTGAAGATAGCAAACCTATTTTCAACTGGAATATGTTGCACTCCATTAGGACACTGACTAATACGTCCGCCTGGGGTAAGATCAATTAAAATGTTCCTGTCATTCGATGCTGTGATTCTTGTTCTACCGGTATTTGAATTTTGAACACACATCTCATTTGAGTTTGTACCCTTGACGACTCCTGACCTGGTTTGTTTACCGCTTTGGTTAACAGGGATTCATTCTTCGTTAGTTTGTTTTGAG
>JAGDQP010059611.1:0-12347 GCA_022664845.1 Lepisma saccharinum | reverse complement strand
TGGAAAACATCTTTCATTATAATTATATGAATGTAACCAGGCAAACAATCTGAGATTATTACAATACATGCTACTGCTATGTAAACAATATATTTTAGTCGTTAAACTATGTAAGCACATCTCAAATACCTTTACGAATTTGCCAGATGTAACGTAGGAGATCTCTCAAATGAAAAGGTCAATCAGGCATGTAGTCAGAGCAAGGTTTGAATCGATTCAGCTTTCTAAGTTCCGATTCGTTTCTCTTTTAATATCCTAATTTCGTTCCAAGCGAGAACGTAACTTCAAAGGACTGGTTCCACTATAAACGCTCGGGTCTACTACAAAATGACGATCGGGTTTGTTTCTCTTCGAAGCCGAGTCCAGGTGCGCTAACAAATACTCTTTCCCATGCCAATAGTTCTTCCTCACAACTTTATTTTGTCTTTATGGTAGCTGGATTACAGAATTTCGCTACAATTCTGGTAATAATTTATTTGAAGACAAAATCCTTCACCGCAACACCACAGGAGGTGTTCCATGTTTGCATTTTGATTTAAAGGCTTACCTGTGAGCTGGTAAATATAAGACCTACAGTTTTTTCTATAAACTAGAGTACAAACTATTCTGTTCTTTGTACCTCCATCAGATCTGAACCAAGGACTATGCACACACAAAGGGAGGGACCTAAGCTTGCGGCTAGATAATCCAAGTTTCGCCTTGTGCGCTCAGAAAAAAATCACTTTCGTTTTTAACTAGTTTGCGCATAAACACCATAACGCGCCTCACGATACCGTTGCGCACGGAAAACTTTACCCAACTTTCTCGGAGTAGGAGGAAGACACCAGAGATTACAAACCCCCTACTAGTAATCAATAACCAAATATCTTTTTAAAAAAAGATCGGCATATTGAAGGAAAATTGCACGTCTGTTCAGAATAACTGTCTGAAAGAGGAACAAAATCTTATTTCATTGACATCCTCATGTTCCTTATTAAGTAAATTTGGTTGTAGTAGGAAGCTAGCTTACGGCTATGGGAAGAGTACATCTCGTTATCTCGTATCTCAGCTCCCTCTGTCTATAGTTTCTTCTTCTTCTTTTGCTAGAGATTTTCTCTTGTCGTGTATTTTTCTTGTACTTTCCTTCATTTGTTTTTCCTTTCAGTTTCTTTTCCACTCTTCAATGAGATATCCGCGTATTTGCAGGGCGCGGAAAAATTTTCTGCGTATTACAAGAGAAAAATTTTCTTTTCCTCCCGGTCTGGTCTTTTGTAGCGTAACATTCATCCAATATCCTATTTTCAGAAAGAAGAGAGTAATCCTCTACTTATTCCTTCGAACACGCAGAGGGAAAGAAAAAAATAAGGAACGGTAGAAAGCCAAAATCCAATAGAATTGCGTTATAGACAAAAGGATTCTCTCCAATCCAACATATAGTCAGTTTTTCTTATTACCCCACAAGAGTTCTCTCCAACCACATTACTCCAGTTTCCCTTATATAAAGAAAGGTGGCGTTCTTATCCCTTACAGCACTTTTTTCCTTGTGTCTTAGCGCTTTTTCTTTGCTTTCTTTTTGTTTCCTCTAGTCTTTAAGACTTTCGTAAACTAAAAGGAAAAGGAACTGTGGAACTAAGGAAGAAAGACTATAAGAAAATGGGTAAAAGCTGAACTAGACACCAATATTACACCACTTGAGAAACTCCTGGACCTGTTACAAGAGTTTTGAAGAATACTCTGGACATAGAAAAAAAAAGTATATTTTTAAGTCTATTTGGAAAGCAATTCCAAACCACTTTCTTTTCTTTTAAGGTTGCTATCAATACTGAAACCTGGCTTAGTAGTACTACTACTAGTAGTAATGATGGCGGTGTTAAGAACTCACTTTCTTTCCTTCTTATTTTTCTTAATGTTTTTAGTCTTTTGTTGAAAAACATTTAAAAAGACCTCGTCGAAAGAACTAGTAGAAAGAACTAGAAAGAAGAGAGAAAGGGAAGAATTTGAAGAGATTATCGTTCAATAGATGTCACCACTTGTTAGTGAACAGTACGAACAAGAAGATTTTTGGCAAACTTACACAAACGTACGTACAAATGATCAGATTCTCTCACGCTTTCTCTCCTTTTCTCTGACATGTTCATTTTGTCTCAATTCACGGAGTTAAATCTGTCTCTTTATCTCAAATTCATTAAGTTCTCGTTTGCGAAACTAATAAGCTTCTTATTGATTAAAAAGGAACACTGTGCTTGTATAAGTTGTTAATTTATAGATTCAGATCATATTTTGTTTTGAATTAGAGATTTAGTTTCAGTAATTTTCACTACTATATTTTTAGTTATAAATGGAAATAGCTTGAAAATGTGAAAATAGTAGGACTACTCATGATACATTTTCATCGCGTTTTCCTCTTCATTTCAAAAAAGTCATGTCTCCGGTGAGTGAGAGGTAATGCTTATAGCCTTATAATTCACGGTGCAGCCACAAGCGGTTAGGAACCCACCTTAATTTGCCATCTTAGGACCTCATCTTCATTCAATGGAAGTCAATATTAAACCACCATTGGCTCACCTTGTGCAGTGACAGTCGGGTCATAGATCCGTCTTTGAGTTAAACACCCATCATCATATCGGTTAGAAAACTATCAAAATAAGTAAAGAGACAAATATTTTTTTAGAGATTGTAGCTTTGCTTGGTACCAAAACTTTGAATGCTATTAGTTCTCTACTAATTACACACAACACTGAGTTATTCGTTAAGCAAAATAAGAACATGCTAAACCACCAAGTAAAAGGTACGATCTCAAATCAGATCTCCTACGCTAGTTCAGTTTCGAATACTTTATCATAATATTGTAATACAATGTAGTAAAAAAGCCCTCAAAAGTATTTTCAAAAATAGAAAATTGTACTTAATTATTAATATTAATAAATATAATTTTTAATCTATAGATCCATAGGTATAGTGCTAAAAATATGTCTTTCAGGTTTAGAAAAAAAAGAGGTTTTCTTTATTCCTTGAAACAAATAGATTTTCTTCTTTATTTTAATAAATTATCCAGAAACATCCATTTTGTTTTTCAGAAATATGAGCTTTTAAAATAAAATCTAAGGTAGGTGAGCCAAATAACGCCACACGAAATAACGCCAAATAACGATCACATAACCACCTCATTTTCTTACACATTACAAAACTTTTGGTAGTTTCTTGTGCTTAAGGAACAACAAGACATTCGACTCTTTTTGATATAGGTATGACTTTCAACAATTATGACTCAAAATCTATGTGGAATTAAGGAAAATGTACCCACCTGAATTAACAACGACCTTCTTTGTCAAGACCAGAGCTCCAAATGTGTGTCACGGCAGCTCTCCTATGATCACTAGCACAATTAGTTTCTGGCAGTCCTGCTAGAGGGCGTTTGCCTACATATTCGTACTCTTCTGAATTTCTGCCGTTTCGAAAACACCGGGGGGTGGGGGGACGTTAAAGCTCCACATGGCGTTATTTGGTTCAGCCATATTATGGCCACCAGATTCTAATATTCTCTATTTTCGATTTTTACTTTGATGAGATAAGTGGAAAAATGGCATAACTGCCAGAATTACTGTTTAGTAAGAAAGGGTTATGAAGGTTTTACATATTACTTTTAACACATTTCCTTCACTAATAGCTACTATGTTCACTGTTTAATGGGTGGAGAGTAGCTACTAGTGCAGAGAACTTGGTAAAATCACATTCAATGCCTTTTTTCGTGTGTTTTTTTGTAGTTAAGCTGACCTTGGACTCAACCTCCATATTATTAATGAATTCATTAATATTATATTTATCGGAAGTTTTGTTTTTCGGATTATTTTAGTTTGTTTTTTTCAATTAGAAAGGATTGCACCTTTTTCGTGAGATATGTGTTTAGCTTTATTTTGTGGGAAGGTGCTAGGTGGTCAATAAGATTTTTCGTTATATATTTCTTAATTCGTACCTTATTTAAGATTTAATTATATATATTTAAATTTATTTATGGCCTTTAGGTATCTAAGGCTCAGGCCGTTATAAGACAATGGAAAGGATGCTACCAGGGCCTAATTTGAAGTGATATTACCTGGTGTGACTCAAAAAATACCATGAAGAAACACAAGCTCTGGTCGACCGTTGGGATTAAACTCAGAACTTAACCGAATATAAAGACAACGCTCTACGGCTGTTCAACAGTGTTTAAAAAGTATGCAAAATTGGCTCACCAGGGTCACCAATCATTAGATTTGGCCACTTGGAGTCACACCTGGTGGTCAATTTTGGCCATCAGTTCTTTTCTCTAAATTCTTCAAATTTCAACGTTCTGGTTTGAAAACCATAATTGGAAGATAGGGAAAGATTCAAAGAAGGGAAGACTGTTTACTTTATTATATTTGCATGGTAATTCATACTAGTTCTTGTATAATTTCATTATGATGGTGTATTATTATGTAACATATATGTAATTTATTTAACGCAAATAAAAATTATATATGATAGGCCACAAGTGATTACAAATGACCACAGCAATTTTTTTCCCGGTGGCCTCATTGGTGTGCTCAGAATATTTAGCTGTGCACTATTTTGTAGTATCATGATTATTTTGCAGCCTGAGCCTGAGTTGACTAAAGGCCAAAATAAATTCAATTCAACTCAGTTCATGGTGAGTTGGTTCATTGAATATCAAATATATTTGTAGACTTTAAGTAGTTAATCTAGACTTGGGTCGGGAGCGATGCAAGACAGTGTAGAGCCCTTGTTCATAGCAACGAATCACTGTGTAATATAAGGAACACATGATTTATGAGAGTACGTGTGGTCAGGGTGTGGTCAGATAATATGTGAAAGATATCGTGGTCAGGGTGAGTGAGTGTAAGAATCAGGCAGTTTATTGTGAATGAAAATATTCATGCTCTGTGTAGATATTTTCTTGGCGAGTCATTACGAGTATTCTAGTATTATAATAGATAAATATGAGTAAAATTAATTAAATGTCTTTGTGCTTTTCAATCCTCGATGTAGTCAGTGGCGTCATTTCAGTTTTTGCTTGAGGGGAAGGGGAATCATTTAGGAAAACTATATCGTTTGGCCAGGGATTTCGCCAGGATTCTCAGTTTATGGGGGTGTAAGTGGAGTTTTGCACGGTTTCTATCCACTTTTGACAGTAAAAATATTAAAGTTTGGGGGATGCATTTGGTATTTTGGGGAAGAGATACCCCTACAAGGTAGTCTGGCAGAATCGCTGCACTTGACACATCACACCTATTTCCAAGTGTAGCTTTTACTTTATACTCTGAATATATGTAATTCACATGCATATAAGTATTCTTAGCTGTTAATATGGTACAGCTAAAAATAAGTAACATTCATATCTGACAAGAAATAGGGAAATTTTAATTAACTTTTTGTAAAGTGTTATTTAGAGCAGATGAAAAGCTCTAATGTATCAAAACGTAACGTTGGTTTCATTTTAGCAACCATTAAAACATCGTCAGTAGAAATTTTCTTAACCTCTTTTCGCTCCACGGCCGGCCATCAACGAGGAGAGGTGATCATCGGAAATTGATGACCGACGGTAGTTTTTCAGTCTTTTTAGAACAGAAAAAAATCATTGTTTAGAGGCAGTGGTGATTGGAAATATGACAATAGTTCCCAATGACAAGAGAAGAGTAAATAGCCGACGAACGCAGCCTTCTATACTGTGGATATATCATATTGAGCTCAGTGTCTTGAGGTGGACACCACTAAATTATCCGGATACAAATCCGGCTAGAGGCAGAAATCTTACATCCGCTGACACTCAAACAGGCTAGTGGAACGAAGAGAATCATTAAATAAGTTCTAATCGAAATAGAAAAAGCAGCTTAGTCTTGTTTTGGGTAACAAAATTCCGCAAGAACTCAACTAACTAACTGACGACATTCTGCATGATGTCACAGATGAAGTAAATATTGTGATGCCAAAACTCTTATAATGATGTGATCCCACAACTTAAATAAACATTAGACCTACTCATCAAAATATAAAAGAAAAGTGTTTCTACATTGATCATTGAACGTACAAAACTGGGAAAACAGCAAAGACAATAGCACTGAACTTCCTCTGAACTAAACGAAATTTTCAGCTCTCATGGAGAAGGAAGACAAAAACTATATAAATAAAAAAAGTTTATATTAAGACCAGCACACTTTCTCAGAAATACTCAAACTTTTTAGACAAAGGAAATTCAACTTACAAAACATGTAATACCTCACATTAACTCATCTTCGGAAGTGAAATGTTCTCAAACCTAAACAAAAACTAGAACTTAAAATTCCCTTACAAATTAATATAAAGAAATCGCTCAAATCGGACCTAGTTAGTAATTTTGACACCCGCGCCCTGGGTACTCTGAGATATGAATCAAAGACTGCCCACCAACATATACATCAATGGAGAAATATAAAAAAGGATAAGGTTACAATAGACCCGAATGACCTACCGCTTAGGCAGTACACTGCTAATATTAAAAAAAGTGACTATTTGCTCTACTTAGCACAAAAATTATAATACTCCAAACAAAAAGAATAGCGAAAACAAAGAAATAAACACGACTTAGATGACGCAATTCTACAAACCAAAGTCGACAATATCGCGAGCCAAACGACTCAGGAATGCCCAGGAAGGAAAACACAAAAAAGGCCTACTAACGTTCATATTATAATAATTCTCAAAAGCATATTCTGAAAAAGCATACGGCTGTGGTTTATGCTGTTGCGTAAACACAGACTCAAACGTAACAAAGCACCGAGACAAAACCAAAGCAAAAATTGAAACAAATTAATTATGAAGAAAGCAAATGTTATCAACAGAACAGGTGTGCACCAAGCAAAAATATCAGATGATAAAATCGAATATATTATTCGGGGGAATGAGCAGTAGCAAAATAGTTCAAGAAACCCAGTTACCAAAGCAATCCCCCTAGAATATTATACAGGCCGCTTAGAAATGTTTATCAAAACAGTACACGTTGAGTGGTTGTACATTCATTTTCAACGCCTTGGAATCACACATTTCAACTAGTATGTGCTGAAGAAGAACAATGAAAACACAACTCTTCTGAGAGATATAAAAACGAATAGGCAGACCAAACTACTCATCTTCTACACACTTATGCCCCAAATGTTCATACACGAACAAACACAATGTACCCAAAATAACATATACCGGTAGGTGGTCGAATGACAATCGCACTCCTCTGTTATACGGAAGGTCAATCGTCGTAGAGGTTCATGAAACAAAGGTTTAGAATTCAGTGCAATTAATAATAATAAACATAAGAATGCAGTCACATTGGTACTGTCGAGTAAAAGAGACGTATAGACACTAACCAACCAGAAAACGAAGGACTCTGAACTAAGAACTACTAACAATATATGAGCTAAAACAGCAGAGAATAAAAGTAAAAGGGATTCAAAATTGTTACTTATACACGCTAAGTGAGTTTTATACGATAAAGTTAAGAACCCAAACTGGAATACGAACTGTGATGGTTGCGGCAGGGCTATGTTTCATGTCTCAAGCTAGACTAAGTTTCAAAATAAACTAGCCTGTATTTAATTATACAAATGAGCTATTGATTCAATAGTTTTAACAATTGCCATTAGTTACTTACAATGTAGTGTTTCTCTTGTATTAATAAATAACCTTGTTAAATATATTCAATTTTTATTTTCCTTTTCCTTTTTTTTATCATTTGAATCAAAATATTTGTGTTCTCGCAGCGAGGCACGGGACAGTCAAGCAATTTCTCGGCAAGCAAGTATGACCGTGCACACCCTTTGAGAATCAGTGTTATGATAAGTCTAGTTAATGTTGGACAGGAACTGCACAGGGTTTCTCGGCGATCCAATTCAAATTTCATGCAGACGTAATGCAGAATTATTCTTCAGCGGATACAAATAAAATTAAAGAAACATTTCATAAAATCTTTTTTTTCTCATTTTCGATTCTTTTGTGTGAGGGCAGCGCCAAATTAATTACTACACTGTATGACGGACAATTAAAGTTCACTGACCTACATTGCGTAGCATGTTACAAGTAGTTGTTTTAGTTATGAATTTGGTTCCGAATTCCTGCAAAGAATCGATTTTTTTTAATAATGAATATATTTCTTTATTTTCATTGTGTTTTCATGTCGGTTTAATTTGTCTTTATTTTTTTACGTTTTGGCGAGTGTATATCCTCAAAGCCAAGGGGGTCAATTGCCCCTCTGCCCCCTCCCAAATGACGCCTATTGATGTAGTCTTGTATTTTCTTTTAATAATTTACTGTTTAATACTCATATAGCCTGTAAGAGAATTAAATTTACAGTCTTGTTTTCCATTTTCAGCACTTATTGGGTTCCAATGTTTTCTCAGTTATGTAAACAAAGAGACAAGCGAAGGGGTTGCATCCTTTTGCTTCACTTATAATTTCAGATGACCAGTCGGCTGTAATTGCAGGAATAATTACATGACTAGGGACAGAAACTTTCTAAATATTAAAGTGTTATGATAGATCTAGGAGTGACTTCACGTGAAGGGGAGTCAATGTGAGTTGATTATTTTCTGTACAGTAAAACCTCATCATACCATGTCACGATATACTACGAAATCGGTTATCTCGCAGAGTACTATCATGATCACTCTTGTATTTTAAGAACCTTACTACAAGGTTCAGTTATCTTAAATTCACGGAATCTAGTTACGATTCCAACTTCCTTCATTGTTCCGTATTTCAAATTCTTTTGTTCCACGTTCTGTAATACGTGATAGAATTCTTAATCAAGTTGTAATCACAGATAAATCAAGAATATGTCTTTTATTATTACAGTACAGAGCATGATTTGGTTCAAAACCAGTTTTTAAAAAAAGTTGCATTATACCATGGACATGTTACAACACGGGTGTGAAACGATTTTCCTCGACAATCGAGGTATAGCGGGTATTTTATAGATCAGTATCCAATATTTCAGGCTGATTATAACAAGTATAAAGAAGATTTATATCTAATATATAAAGAGAAGATCCATAAACAAGCAATTGACAGAGGACTAAATAAAAAGAGAGAGACACGCTGCTCAATATATTCAATTGGAAGTAATTTTGCCGTGAAATCCATCTTGAAATTAAAGACAAAATATTTAAGCATAACAAAGGACACATTTTCTAATAAAGCTGTAAATTTGGCACAAAGTGCTTTTGTTAAAATGAAAGATAAATTTTTCTTCCATTTCCAACTCCAAGTTCATCAATGCGTTGAAATTTATTTGACGAATGATTTATAAACCTCCTTTTTTTCATATAATAACATCAGAAGATTTATTTTTCTAAATACAGTTCTTGTGTACGAGTTGGAAATTTTCTACTACTACTACTACAATTATTACAACAGCGAATACTAGTACTGCTACCAACTCCTATTAAATAACATGAGATTCCGCCTATGATTTCTTCAATGAAAAATTATGTTGAATATTCTCAAGTTGACAAGTGAACCAAAGAACGAATTTATTGCTATGATTTTTAAATCGATATAATCGATGTTCTCATATTTTTCAGCTTGGTTCCTCTCTCTCTCTCTCTTCTTTTATTTTTCTAGCTCTGAATGTGTTTGTGTGTGTGTGTGTGTGTGTGATGTGTATGGTGCGGCATGTGGGCATCCGAAGGGATCAGGGAGGAAGGAGGGGGGGGGAAGCAGGGGCTAGTAGGAACGAATGGAGCCCAACAAACCCGAATATTGGAGAGGCAATTCATTTTGTCTGCCCGCTGATGTCTCTGGCTGGGGGGTCCCAAGTGAACGGATGTGTCGAATTAAAAGCATTGATAGGAAAATAAATTATGAAGTTTATCAGAGAGGAAAAATGGAGAATCAGAAAGAGGGGGGGGGGGGGGGAAGGGAAGTGATTATACCAATATGGATTATATTACTCTATGTTTTCCGCATCTCATTTCTCTTTTGGAGTTCATTCATTTTCCATATCCCTCTGTTTTATGTGATGTTTTCTTTTTATGCTTTTTTTTTTACATTTGGGAAACAAATAAATGCTTTCTCTCTTTGTTCTACAATTTCTAACAAACATTTTATGTCATAAAAAAAAAAAAGAAAATCTGATTTGGTCCCATTTTATATGTCTGGTTGACAAAAATGCTCTTTATTTGTGTCATCAGTAGCATTCGTATATTTTTGCTACAATTTTGAAATAAACAGTTAATTTTCTTTATTTTTTCTTTCCTTAATTACAGTGTAAAAATATAAAACATTGACTTAACTCGTTTTTTGTATACATTTTGGTTGAAAGTTTCTTATTTATGTGCTACATGTATAATAGTGACAAAAACGTGTTAAAGAACTAATTTATTAAATCAAAATATTTAGCATTGAAGAATATGAACCGGAAAGTATGCTGATGCAACATGAAATATCAGACTAATGCTGCTTATAGTGATGTATGTTGTGGCTTTAAATGTCTGCAACAGAAACCAGAGCATTATTTATTTATTTTTTGGAAAGGTATACAGATGTCAGATGACTGCATTTTTAAGAACTTGAGGTAAATCGGGGGAATAAAACAAAGTCGCTCGGAGCAAGTTCGAGTGAATATGGTGGGTGCAAAAGTTGGATCATGTTGTTCTCCGTTAAAAACTGTTTCACTATTAAGGTCTTGTCTGCTTTTGAGGCACGAGTTTTCCTGCAACTCTTTTCATTTGCTATTTCTTGCCTCAAGTTCCGTTGGCAGCAACTCCAGGGCGCACCAAACAAACCAACATGTTTATCAGTGGCTCTGCGACGGTCTTCCATAATCAATCCATGGAATTCTAGCGATGTTTTCGTCCATCCGGAAGGTCGAGGGTCACCCTGAGCGAGGTTGGTCTTCAAGTGACCTCGAAGTGGAAAAAAAACACCCGTAAAGTCTTGTTTTTCCATTGTAAGCCGTTTCAAGCATTACAGCGGTTTCCTCAAACAGAATTCCATAGTCTCACGCGTTGTTTCCACTTTTCAGTCATCACAAAGATTGCCCAACAATCGAGAGGCGCTTAACAAAAATATTTATTACGTGGCACCACCACTTCACCAAATAACGCTGGTCGGTAGACTGATGCAGAATGGTCCCTGCAAGAGGTATCTAGTGGCGGAAGTACGTACTACAAAGGATCCGGCCACCAGAGAACGATTCCAGTTCTTTTGAGTCCCCCTCGTATGTATACAGCCAAACGTTGTAGTTCAATTCGCCGCTGTTTTCAGGAAGTGATGAATTTTCAATGTATTTCTTATGGAACCTTCGTCACTTCGTTAAAACTGCGACGAATTATGATCTGTAGAAGTGCTACCGGTGAATGCCTCCCTCCTAACTATATATACAAGTCAGTAGAGAATTGGGATGAATGGTGATAACGGGGGCACCTGAATGTGATTTCAATCGCACCAAATTTGGGTGGTACTTATTGTTTCTTTTACAATTGATTAAGAAAAATGCAGATAATGTATCATTTGCTTTGCTATGACATCTCCCTTATCCTCTAGAGATTTCGTGAAGGACACTGCTTTGTTTTCACAGGAAAATATGTTAGATTTGTTTTTGATATAAAAGTGTCACTATACTTAATTTGGTAATTTTCTAAAAATAGACAAGTTCAAATATTTAAAACTTGCACAAAAGCTGAAAATTACTACTAACTATATCGGGTAATATATCATTTGATTAAGGAAGACCCTATTTATTCATTGCACTTAGCATTCCTCCACTGAGACACATACTAGTGTCTATAAGAAAGAACATACACAGGGAAATTACAAGTAAACCGAGACGGTTAAACTGAGCGATAAATTAGATCAACTCAAAGTCTCACATATTGAAATACGAGAAATACAACCTGTAATAAAAAAGTTGAAGTCAAAAGGAAATACAGGTCCTGACGACATTCCGCAATATATAGTTAAGGGCTGCGAAGAACCCTTATTGACACCACTCTATATCATTTTTAATCTAATAATCACCTGTTATCTGTTTCCAGATAAATGGAAAACAACGAAAATTTGTCCCATACCTAAAAGTAATAGTAAATCTGAAATAAAAAATCATAGATCAATTGTCATGTTATGCACATTTGCCAAAGTACTTGAATCAATATTATACCAAAAAATCAGTTTTCATGTTAGACCTTCAATCTCAGAATTTCAGCATGGTTTCCTCGGTGACAGGTCAACTGAAAAGAACCTTTGCCTCATTACTGATTGCATAACATCAACTTTAGACCAGGGCCAGCAAGTGTACGTAATATGCATCGACTTCGCTAAGGCATTTGATACAGTAAATCACAGAATTCTCATGGAAAAACTTA
>JAGDQP010059609.1:0-12348 GCA_022664845.1 Lepisma saccharinum | reverse complement strand
TTTATCCGGTGGAAGGCAATGGCAAACAACCATCGGTTCACCAGGCCACTTGTCACTATGTCACTTGTAAATGGGATTTAAGTCTTGTGAGTGATTAGCCAAAAAATCAAATCGAAGGCAGTCGCGTGTGGACTAACCACACTACCTCACTTCATGCCGTCAATCGAGAATATTCGAAGCGTTACCTCCACATCCCCCATGTGAATTTCACAAGGCGTACGCATCGAGCAGGGTTACCTTTGCCTTGACCTAAAATGTATTTTCTTGCCTCTCAAATTGTAGCTGATTGCTCTTAAAATGTAATTAAAATCTAACCTAATTTGACTTAATTGACCTAACCAGAAATTTGCAACAAGCTTCTTACATGTATTAAAATACAACAAAATATCAATCTAGTTATTCGTGCTAATAGGTTGAACTCTGGTATTTCACTACGCATCTGTATTCCGGGCCACAAGAAAGCACGCTTGCATTTTGCAAAATGCATGGTCGCGAAACGCACGCCACCGTTTCTAGTCGTGTGGTCCTGATTCGAGACTCGACAACTCCTATACCTATACATATTTTTTATAAAGAAATTTACATATTTTTCTCCTTAATAATATCCCTTTTGGTTCTTTTGCATTTTTAGTAATTTTACTAATTCATTGACATAAGTTAGAAAAGTCAGGTTAGATTATTTTCATTTCACATAATTTCAAAATTTTACGCACGTTACAGAAACATGTTTAATAATTTTTATTATCAAGTTCATATTGACTTCCCTTTAACATCTGGTAGCGTTGCGGTGGCATCTCTTAGTGTTCTGCTGAACTACGTGATTCCGTGGTGCCATCTCTTAGTATTCTGCTGAACTACGTGATTCCATTCCAAGGGTGTCAGAAAGCTTTGTTTTTCTTTATTAAATAAAGCTTTGTTTTTCTTTATTAAATAAAGCACTGACCAATACCTTCCTCATGCTCTATCCATCCTAATACTAGACTAGGCCAAATATGCCAAAATGCCATAAATAAATTTAAAAAATAAAAATCAAATTAAAAATTACCTAGGTGAATATATTTATTTAGATCTAAAACGGGCTTATTATAATTGTATATGTGTTGTATCGCGAAAATGTGACGACTTGGTTTTTACAAACCTATCGAATACTGATTAGATTAAATGCCAATAATACATATTTTCCCATAAACCACTTAAAGAGCAACTAAATTAACTAGTGCCATCTTTCATTGAATGAGTAAACTACATGCTAATTTCAACTACATTACAATGCATCTATTTTGCTGCCACCTTTAAATAAATAAATAAATAAACTACATGATTTGTGACATTTTATGATTTCCAATTTAAATATTTTGTAAGAAGCAGGTGGTTAATAAATTATGTTAACTATAGATACCTCTAAACATAGAAGTTATTAGTCATCCCTGACCTTTGAAAAATAAAGAATTGCTTCAGTGGATTGAACGTAGGATTGCTGGTATTGAGGCATGGGTTTGATTCTCAAGTGTTATTTCTTACTTTTTCTTTTTACTTATAAATTATTTTTCTTTCAATATTCAACAAAATTCATAGAAATAGCCTTGAAAACTTAAGTTTAATTTTTCTTTTACAATTCAAAATTTTACAGAATTCATGAACACAGGCAAGCCAAGCCTGGTTAGATTCTTCTTTTTTTTTCATTATACGCCTTATCAAAGCGTTATTCAATTCACGGAAATAACTTAGAAAATTCATTTTGGAGAGGTTTGTTTTTTAAATGTTCTACTTGTGACAAAATTACCCACTCTGCGTGCTGATGCAAATTTTGCTTGGAATTACTTTGGCGTTTGGCTCTTTGGCTTCACGCACTCACCATCTATCTGGCTTTTTGGTATATTAAAGTAGCAGTAGTAGTATTAATAGTCAGAAGGAGCATCACTATTACTATTTGTTGGATTAGAAGTTTCAAAGTACTTGTGTCGTTAATGTTTATACCAAAATTTGGCGCAGCGAGATGTAGCTGAATGGAATCAAATTGAATAAAAAGATTATTTTTAAAAACTGTACCAGTACACCAAACAAGACTGTTTCAGCGGCTCTGACCTACTATAAGACCTTCCGAACGACACGTACACGAGATATATTTTGGCATGGTCTGACAACACTGACAACGGGAATCCTGCGGAAATCTGTTGTATGTTCCTAATGAGTCAATGTTTATTCCAAATGTGGTGCTGCTATGACTAAAATAATGGAAGCAATGTAAAAATAAAAATAGTATTATAGAAAATAGGCTGGCAACATTGGTAAGTGAGTTGCTTGGCAACGTGTGCTATCTCAGTGTGTTTGTATTGCGTCTAATAATGTTAATGCTAAGTGTAATTAATGTTTGTTAAATTCATTTTCTTATTATCTATATGCCAAGCCCACTTAAGCTATTCACCAAACCTAATCTAAAATAAATGCAACTAAATATAGATCAGGTAGCTGATCTATGAGGATCAATAATACCTTTCCAGAAGACTTTCAGTTCGAAGGTTCTTTTTCCAAATCATGTGGTATCAATATTGTAAATTTATTTATGAAAATAATACAATTCAAATAAACTATACTTTACTTGTAAACCCATATACCCATTTTGCATCAGAACATCCTAACTATATAATGCAATTCTGCTGAATACATTCATCAGACATGTTATAATGTATTTCCCGTAACAATGTCAACTTCGGTGTCTGGTTAGGAGACATGTCAATTACATTAAGACGAAGTTCAATTCCTTTCTTTCTATTACGAAAACCCGTTTGCTTAAAACGTCGAATTCTTTTCGCTTATTCTATTGCATCATAGCACCAAGTTTGGCGCAGCTAAATCTAACTGAATGAAAGCAATTTAAACAATTGGATTTTAGAAAATGGGTTATCAACATTAAACTACTGCACGAGTCAAGACGGTTTCCGGGGCTATGAGCTAGTCTAATTAAGACATTTCCAAAGATATCTCAAGCATTTCTCTATACTATGTAGTTCCGGAGATTTAATTTATGAACACGGATGAACGGACTGACACCATGAGCGGGAATAGAAGGTTCCTTTTGCTATAGCTTTACCATTAAGAGTCCTAAGAGCAGTGGTATCCGTAGTACTAGTAGAAATAGTGAAGTCTAAGTGACAGAAAATAAAGTCTATGTAGGTGAATCAAATTGGAACTCCCAACAGCCACTGCTAGGAAAATGAGCTTAATATGATCTAGATTCAAGAAATATCTTAAACCTTCGGATTTCTAATTTTGGTTTTGTTCGGAGTGTAGTGTCGGGTAGCATATAATGAAATATAATTAAATATGTAAAAATGTAATAAATATAAATATGTTTAGTTTTAAGAAACACGGTACGAACAGATACTTCGTATTTTAATGATTCTATGTTATTAGTGTTAGTTAAAGGTAATTCAGTTCCAACAAAGATTTGCACTTAGAATTTAATTCATGAACCAAGGTGACAGATGCAGACAATATAATATATCATTGACAGATCAGAATGTTAAGAATTTCATACTCAGTACTCAAAGTACAAGCTTACGTGGCTGGTCAAAGATCAACTTAGGCTAGCAATACAAGGTTCAGCTGTGTAGACATTTTATAATCCATCTTAGTCAGCTGGATGAAGTGCGAGAGGCATCAGCATACAAAGTTCGAGTCGATAGCGTTCTGTGAGGACACACCTCACAGAGAAGAGAACTATATTTGGTACATCAAAATCGAATTGGATATAAATACAAGACAATTGATACTTTGTTATGATGGTTGTTCGTTGTAATTGTTGTCATTGCTATTGTAATGGTTATAAACAGAACAGCTTCTCTACAACTAGGCTTTGTGCAGTTGAAGTTAGAAGTTGAAATATGAGTTTCCAGAGAGTTCGTTCTGATCTGCACACGAACATTGTATACTACACCAAATACAAACAATTATATCTGTTCTCTGACTGTCTTCTATCAACTGAATCTTAGGTTAGCTGTAAACTGTTTACTTGCTTATTATTGATCATATTTCTAATTAATCAGGTTGTTGTCATAAGTTAATCAGTGTTTCAATTTAATTTAGAACTATTATCTTGCGTTCATGGCCCTCTCTCAGTCATTTATCATGTAACATGGAATTAGTAAAGAAGTTCATACACAATCTATTTAACGAGTTTCCTTCCGAAATAATTACATCTAATTTCATAGATAGTTACAGCATGTGAACCTAGATACTGGCACAATGCTCCATTACTATGAACAACGTCTTTAGCCCCCAGACGCTTCTCGTATGTTGGATCACAGTCTGGCTGGATATTAAGGTAAGTGTTTTCTAATGAACACCGCTTATCGTACACATTCTGATTTCAGGTACCAAATATACAAACAAATTAAGAGTACACGCATCCAGGACGGCAGTAGGGTCAGTTTCAGCTAATGTTCAAATGAAATCAGTAACCATTAAATTGTTTAATGCATAAACATTTTGAACACACTTTATCTTTACATTCTTTGGTTGTTTTGAAAAGAAATGATTCAATTTTCAGATTATGTATCCTTACTAAGAATAGTAGAACGTTTCTTAAAATGGCTTAAATTAACAGTAAAATATAAAAGTTTCGTATTTAAATGAGATATCAAACGAAAAAAAAAATATAAAAATGAAGATTATCTATATTAATCTACAATTCTAAAAAATATTATCGACGACCAGGGTTTGAACCCGTGACAAAATGAAAAGTCATTATGATTCCACCACTGTAATCACTCATCCAACATCTTAAATACCAAATTATATTTATTTTACTAGATTTCAATTTAAAAACTATGGATTGATACCACATTCAGTGTTTAATTTATTATTATGATTTTAAAATCTTCATTTTGATTTGTAATTACATATTTATTTATGAACGAAAGTACAATATACATTACAATTGTTTTGTAATGGGTGTTAATGTGGTATTATGTCCATATTTTTTAGCGTCAGGGAACTTCTCTCTACTCCGGAAATTTCCCTCTGCGAGGGAAATATGTTAAAAATTGGAAAATATTCTCTAAAACATGCGACAATCTTTCGTTTATAGCTGTACAATGTAATGCAACTAAAGGGTCACTAATGTAGTTATCCGAACGGAGTCTCAGAATCCACTCAGAATGACAATACACTTAATATGGTATACGTTATTTAGTGCACTTTGCCCTCTAGAGTCGACTCTCAACACTACGATTTTATATTTTGATATGTGATTAAATAAAGTAAACTTTTTCAAAATATTCTCTTTTGTTTGCGAGTAATTACTGTTATTAAAGAAAACTATTACATGAGAATAACCCCCATATTTACTTTGAAATTGAACTTACTATCTTCTAAAATCATTCCTGAGAAATCACTTTTACAGCTGCTTGGAAAATGGTAAAATTGTGCAGGTATTGAGTATGAGTGGGTTGGATGTGAAAAGATTCACTTCGTATATGCTTGGCTATAAGGTTAGATTGTTTACTAGAGCCTCCTGAATGCGTTGGTTGTAATTTATGGTTACGGAGTTAGTAAAATTCAGGTGTTGTCCTCTGTTGTCAACGGAGAAACGAATTGTTTCCTTAGTGTTGAAAGTATGGAAGCTTGAGAAGTTTAAATACAGCATATTGTCAGTAGGTCATTTGACAACGTAAATTATGAGCACTGTTTCTTTCAAGCATAATTACGGGTCGCTTTGCCCCCATAAGGGGGAAGTCAGCCGCTTTCACGAAAAAAATAGTCTTATCTCTTGCATTACTCATACGTATACTGAAATACATATAATAACACATTCTGTAAATATTCGTCATGTTATTTCGAGGTTAATCAAGTTCGACACATTATTAATTAACATTATTGTTTTTATATTTCAGTACATTGAATTTAGTAATGCATTCTACATAATTTTCGTGAGCCCATTCGCGAACCTCTCTGAATGAACTCTTCTGTAAGAAACACTGATTATGAGGTTCTTGTTTCCTAAAGTGATGTTCACATCAAGGAATGTGGGTTTTTCTTTGAAATTTATTAACCAATCGAACTTGTCAGCGCAACTGGTTCAGTTGTTCTAGAAACGTATTCAGGCTGGCTTTACTATGAGTTTATAACATGAAGATGTTATCCAAGTTACAGATCCATACTAATGAAGTCAAATGTTAGGTTTGTAGAAGATCATGTTCAAGCTTGCCAATGAATAGATTGACGTAGGATGGATCATTCTAGCAAACAATATTGTACGATAAATATCTAGGATTAATTCGTACATAAACCATAATAAATATAATAGTTTTTTAAGTTGTCTGCGCAGTCAACTTTATAAAATTCAGGGTTCTGCATTTTAAGCGCATGCTTTATGACTTTATACTTTCAGACAAAGTACATTTTCATTCCCAACTTTTAAAAGTCCTCTCCAATTTTCTAATTGAAATTAAGTAGCATTTACTTAATCGTTCTCTTCTGCCTTCGGTGTCGAGGCGAATAAAAATAATAATTTGAATAATAAACACAACGTTCAAATTAATTGGTAACGTATGCGTTTGTTGTTCACAGATAGCTTTTGTACATGACACACGTTCATTAATTCTATGTGTTGCGAAAAAGAATTGAAAGTAACATTTAATCAACTTTGTGTTGAAATATTTTCTGTTCGTTCTAACTTGATTTTACCGCAAAGAATTACTAACGCCATCCTGTAAGAAACATCCTTAATTGTTGCATTTTCATCAGATCATTGTGTATCTATGAACTCATCTTGGAATATTTAAAAATTTTGGCAGGGTTTTTATGGACCTTAATAAAATATTAAAATAAGCTAATATAGGACATTTGGGAATGTTGTAACCTTTCATTATTATAGTTACATTCATACATTTTCATTTCCTGAATTGAGGCGTATGCGCGAACAAAAGTCAAAATGCTACAAATTTAAAATTGAACATAGGTCTCAATTTTCTAAAGAGATATCTGGTTTATTTAAATATTTCTCGTTTGGGCTGTGTATGATGTAGTGATTCATAATTGCAATTGACTAGGCTTGAGGGCAATGTAAGTTACATATCAGTACTACGTAGAGAAAAATAACAGAGTTATATTCTTAAAACTTCCCCAGACTTATCCCTATTACAAATTTAATCCGGTTTTTGCTTGACAACAAAAATAACACTGGAGGTGAAAATAATTTTAGGAGTCAAGCGCATTAATACATGGTCAAAGGCATGGAATATTGATGCTAATGAACCTATTACAAGCAGAACAAAATATTTCATACTTTTGTATTGCTGTTGGTAAAGAAGGGACCAATAATTAATAGATCTGATTCAAATACCTTTCTTCTAGTCCTCGTATTCGATCCATTTGTGGACTTACTTACTTGACGTAGCGCAGATATGTGACTTCTTTGTGATATAGGAGTAGTAGGGTAATATAGGTTCTGGAACATCATACTTTCCCCGTATAAAATTAAATTTTCTTTCAAATAAAATCCTTATAATTTACCCTTGCTTCTATAAAAATGAGAAATTTTAATCATACCTGGAAATCATACTTTGTGTTCCTTCTTACAAAATGAGATTTTCCCTCTAACTTCCACTTCTTACTCTTAGAACGTCTATTAAAATGATCAACTTTTATGATGTATTTTTTAACGAAGTGACCAATTGTATTGTTGGTAAAAAAATATTTTTTACAAGAAATCAATCTTGTCCTAGGAGGCTGAAAATTCGTTTATAGATTCTTTATAATAAATTGGAGAGCTTCTTGAATAGGGGAATTTTATTTGCTCTATCTCTAACCGTTTGCAAGATACGAGGACTAAAATTTTAAATTTCGGTAAAAAATAATATTTTTAAAATATTAAAATTTTATGTTTTCAATTATGATAAAAACGAAAACGTTGTGACTTGTAACTTTTGTTTAGCGAGATATGAGATATGAATCATCAAATTTGAACATTTTGCTAGAAATATATTTTGACAAAAATGAAAGTTATTCTATGAGGCTGACACTTGGAATATAGATTTTTTATAATAATTTGGAGTGGATGGTAAATAGGGGGTCAATATTTTGTTATTTTTGCTCTATCTCCAACCGTTTTGGAGATATGAGGGTGCACAGTTCCAAACGTTGGTAAAACATCAATATTTAAAAAAAATTAAATTAATATGTTTTCAATAATCCTAAGAATGAAAATGCTGTTGTTCTTAACGTTTTTCGAACATGAAGGGGAAAAATCCTAAAATTTGATAAAAATGAAGGGCTAAAAGTTGGTATACTGTTTCTGAAAAGGTTTTTAATATTTTCTTTAAAAAAATACAAATATAACTATTTTATCCAAATGTTTAATGAATATTCACTATAAGCAAACTTAATTATGTGCATTGATTTATTTAAATAAATTTAAAAGACCTTCATAATACATTATATATTCCCTGAATATAAGAAGTTTATATCATGATTGTCAATTATTTTTTCATATCTATCGGGCAATATAACAACATAAGCTATATAACAATATAACAACATATATAGACGCTTGTTTATAGCCATTAATAACAACATAAATCTTATTTTTTCATATTTTGTTTGAATAAAATCAAACTTTAATACTTTGTATGGTTTATTAATTTCTAATTCTGATAATTTCCTGAACTCAGTCAATACATTGTTATTTAATTTATGTATTATAGTTTTAATTTCATTTTGATATATATATCTCTTTATACTTGATACATTGAGTGTTTATTAAAAGCTTATTGTTGTATCTCTTTATATGCCATCTTTATTTATTTTTCACAACAATTCTAATGATCATATGTATTTTTTTAAAATGGGGACGTATTTATTTTATAAAATTGTTGTTAAAAAATCAGTTTTAATATTATATATAAATGATGTCTCTGCGATCAAAATCACATAACAAGTTGTGTTTGCAGGAACTGCCCCAGTAAACAAACTACTATTTTAATATTTGTTCTTTAATTAATTGTTACATAATTGCGTTTGCTAGTATTCAGTACATACATTGGTCGGTTTCTATTCTTCAGTAGAATTAAACATATATGTATTACATTTTATTACTCGCTTAAAGCAAGTATAACTTTCATGTAGTTTAAAATAATCGTCTTTCACAGTATCAAGATTCAAATTTTCTTTAGGAAAGATTTCATTTCTATCATTTTCCAAATAAATATTCTTTACGTAACAGTAATCAAATTTGTTAGAATCCTTCTTTTGATTAACGCCATCACGGTCAGTTTGGAATAAAACAATTACAAAATTAGGCATGCCAAATTGTAATGAATTTAATTGTGTAGTAACATCTAATTCAAAATACGCACCTGTTACATGTCGCTACATTCATTGATATGTATGGAATTGTATTGATATTCGATAATTTTTTAATATATCAGATTTAATTTTAATGGCATGTTTTCTCATATTCTACATTAGGAATTCGAAGCACCATTAACTAAATATTCAATTTTGTTGGATGTGGTAATTTGGCATCAACAAGTGTTCCATCGGCCTTCTTTGTTTTCCATCGATAAAATACTATATTAAGATTTGAGTTTCTTTTAAATGTTACTTTAAGACCACCTTCCTACATAATTTCTTTATAATCATTGAAAAATCCAAATAGAAAACGCAATGAAAATAAAACTATTTTCCTTACATGACAATTTTGCATTGGTTTCAGGTCCACGAACTTTAAAATATTCTAATTCACTTTTTGCTATTTTTAGTGTAGCAATTGCTGTTGACATAATTCCTGGATAGTCAATTATGTCATTAATTGAGCCATATTTCCTTACTTCCACTTTGGAAAATAAATATGGTACAAAGTTGTCGATGAGTTTAATATTTGATCCTGCAGTAAATGTTCCACTTTCCTCACGGCCAATAACTTCAAATTTAATATATACCGGCATAATATTGGTGAATAAATCCAACACCAACGTCTATGTCAAGCTCTAAATCCTTGTTGGATTCATTTAAATTATTAATAGTTTTCCCATTAGGGGTAATGACTGAAGTTAATAACTTCCAATAAAATGCATGTTTTTTATTATTCTATTAACTGTAAAATAACACTTGTAACAACACCAAAACTAATTAGTTCTTGATTTTCATTTGTAACTTTCAGTTCAATGCAATTTATATGACTTGATTGTACTCGAAAAACAATGGATATGGTGGTTCAGAAACATTGATTCAAGGAACTCAGTTAATGGATTAAATGTAGCAATAATATCAGTTTCTTTATGTGAATAATCATCTTTAGCCACAATCATACCACGAGCTAGATTACAATGAAAGTTAAAAGTTTGATGGATAAAAAGTTTGGGAGAAAATCTCCAAGATATTTCATTTCTGGTTCAAGTATTGCTCCATTTTTAAATCAAGTAAGTTTCAAATTGTCCCAAGTTAAATGTTTCTCCTCCTAGTGTAACTTCAATTTGATGTTTAATATGATTTTCATGCAAGAGGAGATCAGTTGGAAATTTTGTTTCTAGTATATTCGAATTATATTGTCCAGGTGGTATTGTAAATTTTCTGTCACCATAAGTGAAGGAATTATTGTTTGGTGTCACATTTGGAATCAAATACATGCTATAAAACCCAATCAAAGAAATTATCATGTTATAATGATGGTTAGGAATTTCATTATGTAATCCTGCACGTAAAATATGAGAGTTTCCTGACAAACATGAAACAATGGGTAAAGTGTAAAAATCTGACATTTGCATATATTTTAAAAATAAGATCGCTTTTACTTGCCTTTCCTCAGGGTGATTTAACAATTTTTATTAACTTTATTCACAAGTGTCCACAAACCACGTCATGAAATTGTTGAATTTTATAACTTATACTCAATAATTAATGGTTGTTAAAAACTTAAATTAAGATAGTCAATCAATGATGTTGGATGAATTCCACCGAATGAATCAAATATGAAAACTTTATCACCACTTTCCCAGTAACAAATCCAATGTGTTCAACTATTACTGGATTTATCTAAGTTAAATGGCACATTCATTGATTTGTGGGGACTTTAAGTGTGATAAATAATTGGGCATAAAAACCACGAACATGTTTAATATTTAATATTTTAGCTACACGTTCGATGTCATAATCGCTTATCACTTTTATTGTGATTGATGACACTTTTGTTCTTCAAGTTATTTTTTATTTTTTGCATGAATAACAGTTTTTGTGATAGGAGCAATTGCAACTGCCAAACTCCAAACTGCACCTAATGCAGCTAAAATTGTTGGTATAGTGAATATAAAGCCAACAACTTTACGATTTTTAATTTTTTCATTTATGCAATACTCAATGTGACGTATTATGACCATTTTAAACACATTTTTCTTTGTTACACATTGATCTTTTGTTAACATATCAACTTTTGGAACTTCGTTAATATAATTGAATGGAATTTGAAATGCAACTCCTATTATTTTCCTTTTATTTACATGATATTTTGATATATTTATACTGTTAACCCCCTCAATCCAATTTTAATTTTGAAACACCATGAACATCCATTTTCCCCATAACTTGCATCTTTGCTAACAACTTGATCAAAGGCTTTCATTTCTAAAACTGTATCTCCCAAGTGCCTTGAATCAACGTCTTTAAATTTTTTATAGGGAATATCATGTTCACAAAATGATTGGTCCAATCTATTAATACCACGTTCACCCCTTGCTAATCGTTCATCTAAACATGTACCTACACCACAAAGCAATAACCAGGCAAATGTAACTCAAAGGGAAAATTATTAATAATATCATTAGCTAAACCTTTACCTCCGTTATGTTTCCAAAACTTTGGTGGAAGTATATGTATAATTTTAAATAGATAACCTATTCCCTTAGGGTTAGACGCAATAAAATTTGTTAATTCTGAAAATATCATATCCATTATTCAAACGTTCTCATTTTTTAAATTTTTATTGCCCGCATTTTCCTCACCTGCAATGACAAGTAATCTAACCACCAATTTTCGAACATCATTCATCCATATAAATTTAACAGGTAAATATCTGTGTTTTTATGCCTAAAACACTTTAGTAGGTTGATCACCATTTCAAGATTTTAATTCAATCCAAATAGGGTTAATTAAATTTTTATACTTTTCACTAATGCTAGAGTTTACTCTATTTCATTTTGTATCATTATTTTGATATAATGTATTACTTATTTTTAGAATTTTTGCATATGTTTTGTAGTCATCAGTAGAATATATAACAGATTGTTTCCGAGTTACTAATTGACATAAGCTTTTTGTTCCTATAAAGATTTCAACTCCATCTCGTCCTAGTTT